>JAHHZJ010004073.1:0-120836 GCA_021437245.1 Aegilops speltoides | reverse complement strand
GATGTGACCTTGTTAATCAAATAACAACTCCTTGTTCATGGTGGGAAACATAACCATCTTTGATTAACAAGCTAGTCTAGTAGAGGCATACTAGTGACATGTTGTTTGTTTATGCATTCACACATGTATCATGTTTCCGGTTAATACAATTCTAGCATGAATGATAAACATTTATCATGAAATAAGGAAATAAATAATAACTTTATTATTGCCTCTAGGGCATATTTCCTTGATCTCCCACTTGCACTAGAGTCAATAATCTAGATTACATAGTAATGATTCTAACACCCATGGAGTCTTGGTGCTGATCATGTTTTGCTCGTGGAAGAGGCTTAGTCAGCAGTGCAACATTCAGATCCGTATGTATCTTGCAAATCTCTATGTCTCCCATCTGGACTAAGTCCGGATGGAATTGAGCGTCTCTTGATGTGCTTGGTCCTCTTGTGAAATCTGGATTCCTTTGCTAAGGCAATTGCTCGATATTGTCACGAAAGATTTTCATTGGACCCGATGCACTAGGTATGACACCTAGATCGGATATGAACTCCTTCATCGGACTCCTTCATTAGCTGCTTCGAAGCTGCTATGTATTCCGCTTCACATGTAGATCCCTTCTGACGCTTTGTTTAGAACTGCACCAATGCGGCTCCTCCGTTTAGTGTAAATCGTATCCGGTCTGCGATTTAGAATCGTCCGGGATCGGTGTCAAAACTTGCATCAGCGTAACCGTTTACGATGAGCTCTTTGTCACCTCCATATCGAAAACATATCCTTAGTCCTTTTCGGTATTTCGGGATGTTCTTGACCGCTGTCGATGATCCACTCTGGATTACTTTGGTACCTCCTGCTAGGCTTATAGCAAGGCACACATCAGTCTGGTACACAGCATTGCATACATGATAGAGCCTATGGCTGAAGCATAGGGAACATCTTTCATTTTCTCTCTATCTTCTGCGGTGGTGGGGCATTGAGTCGACTCAACTTCACACCTTGTAACACGAGCAAGAACCCTTTCTTTGCTTGATCCATTTTGAACTTCTTCAAAACTTTGTCAAGGTATGTGCTTTGTGAAAGTCAATTAAGCGTCTTGATCTATCTCTATAGATCTTAATGCCCAATATGTAAGCAGCTTCACGAGGTCTTTCATTGAAAACTCTTATTCAAGTATCCTTTATGCTATCCGAAATTCTATATCATTTCCGATCAGCAATATGTCATCCACATATAATATCGAAAATGCTCTGAGCTCCCACTCACTTTCTTGTAAATCTGAGCTTCTCCAAAAGTGCATACAAACCCAAATGCTTTGATCACACTATCAAAGCGTTTATTCTAACTCGAGATGCTTGCACCAGTCCATATATGGATCATTGGAGCTTGCACACTTTGTTAGCTCCTTTGGATCGATAAAACCTTCGGTTGCATCATATACAACTCTTCTTCGAAATCCATTCGGGAATGCAGGTCTTTACATCCATTTGCCAAATTTCATAATCATAAAATCGGCAATTGCTAACATGATTCGGACGGACTTAAGCATCGCTTCTGGTGAGAAGGTCTCATCGTAGTCAATCCCTTGAACTTGTCGAAAACCTTTTGCGACAAGTCGAGCTTTATAAACGATAACATTACCGTCGTCGGTCTTCTTCTTGAAGATCCATTTGTTTTCTATTGCTTGCCTACCCTCGGGCAAGTCAACCAAAATCCACACTTTGTTTTCATACATGGATCCCATCTCAGATTTCATGGCCTCAAGCCATTTTGCGAATCTGGGCTCACCATCGCTTCTTCATAGTTCGTAGGTTCATCATGATCTAGTAGCATGACTTCCGAACAGGATTACCGTACCACTCAGTGCGGATCTTACTCTGGTTGATCTCGAGGTTACGTAGTAACTTGATCTGAAGTTTCATGATCAACATCATCAACTTCCTCACTACTTGGTGTAGGTGTCTCGAAACTGGTTTACTGCGACGAACTACTTTCAAGTAAGGAGAAGGTACTATTACCTCATCAAGTTCCACTTTCCTCCCACTCACTTCTTTGAGAGAAACTCCTTCTCTAGAAAGGATCCATTCTTAACAACAAATGTCTTGCCTTGGATCTGTGATAGAAGGTGTACCCAACTGTTTCCTTTGGGTATCCTATGAAGACACATTTCTCGATTTGGGTTCGAGCTTATCGGGTTGAAGCTTTTTCACATAAGCATCGCATCCCCAAACTTTAAGAAAGCGACAACTTTGGTTTCTTGCTAAACCACAGTTCATAAGGTGTCGTCTCAGCAGTTTTGGCGGTGTTCTATTCGGTGTGAATGCGGTGTCTCTAGAGCATAACCCCAAAGCGATAGCGGTAAATCTGTAAGAGACATCATAGATCGTACCATATCTAGTAAAATGCGATTCTGACGTTCGGACACACCATTACGTTGTGGTGTTCGGGTGGCGTGAGTTCTTGAAACTATTCGCATTGTTTCAAATGTAGACCAAACTCGTAACTCAAATATTCACCTCCACGATCGGATCGTAGAAACTTAATTTTCTTGTTACGATGATTTTCAACTTCACTCTGAAATTCTTTGAACTTTTCAAACGTTTGGACTTATGTTTCATTAAGTAGATATACCCATATCTGCTTAAGTCATCTGTGAAGGTGAGAAAATAACGATATCCGCCACGAGCCTCAATATTCATCGGACCACATACATCTGTATGTATGATTTCCAACAAATCTGTTGCTCTCTCCATAGTACGGAGAAGCGGTGTTCTAGTCATCTTGCCCATGAGGCACGGTTACATAAGTGCCAAGTGATTCATAATCAAGTGACTCCAAAGTCCATCGGCATGGAGTTTCTTCATGCGCTTTACACCGATATGACCTAAGCGGCGGTGCCACAAATAAGTTGCACTATCATTATCAACTCTGCATCTTTTGGTTTCAACATTATGAATATGTGTATCACTACTATCGAGATTCATCAAAATAGACCATTCCTCAAGGGTGCATGACCATAAAGATATTACTCATATAAATAGAACAACCATTATTCTCGATTTAAATGAATAACCGTCTCGCATCAAACAAGATCCGGATATAATGTTCATGCTCAGCGCGAGCACCAAATAACAATTATTTAGGTCTAAAACTAATCCCGAAGGTAGATGTAGAGGTAGCGTGCCGACCGCGATCACATCGACTTTGGAACCATTTCCCAGCGCGCGTCACCTCGTCCTTTGCGAGTTAAGCAATCGTAGTCCTGTTTGAGTTGCAAATATTAGCAGCAAACCAGTATCAAATACCAGTGCTACTACGAGCTCTAGTAAGGTACACATCAATAACATGTATATCACATATACCTTTGTTCACCTTGCCATCCTTCTTATCCGCCAAATACTTGGGGCAGTTCCGCTTCGATGACGATCGCTTGCGGTAGAAGCACTCGATTTCAGGTTTAGGGCCAGACTTGGGTTTCTTCTCTGAGCGACAACTTGCTTGCTGTTCTTCTTGAATTCCTTCTTCTTCCTTTGCCTTTCTTCTTGAAACTAGTGGTCTTATTGACCATCAACACTTGATGCTCCTTCTTGATTTCTACCTCCAGCCTTTAGCATTGCGAAGAGCTCGGTATAGTCTTTACTAACCCTTGCATATTATAGTTCATCACGAAGCCTTTGTAGCTTGGTGGCGGTGATTGAAGAATTACATCAATGACACAATCATCCGGAAGATTAACTCCCAATTGTGTCAAGTGATTGTAGTACCCGGACATTACGAGTATATGCTCACTAACAGAACTATTCTCCTCCATCTTGCAGCTATAGAACTTATTGGAGACTTCATATCTCTCAATCCGGGCATTACATTTGGAATATCAACTTCAACTCTGGAACATCTCATATGCTCCATGGCGTTCAAAGCGTCGTTGAAGTCCGGTTCTAAGCCGTAAAGCATGGCACCTGAACTATAGAGTAGTCATCGACTTTGCTCTGCGAGACGTTCATAACATCTGCGGTTGCATTAGCGGCGAGCACTGCACCTAGCGGTGCATCCGGGGCGTAACTCTTACGTGCAGCAATGAGGATGATCCTCAAATTCGGACCCGATCCGTGTAATTGCTACCATCATCTTTCAACTTTGCTTTCTCAAGGCGCATTAAAATTCAACGGAACAACAGCACGAGCCATCTATCTACAATCAAACATAAACAAGCAAGATACTATCGGTACTAAGTTCATGATAAATTTAAGTTCAATTAATCATATTACTAAGAACTCCCACTTAGAAAAACATCTCTCTAGTCATCTAAGTGATCACGTGATCCAAATCAACTAAACCATAACCGATCATCACGTGAAATGGAGTAGTTTTCAATGGTGAACATCTTATGTTGATCATATCTACTATATGATTCACGCTCGACCTTCGGTCTCCGTGTTCGAGGCCATATCTGCATATGCTAGGCTCGTCAAGTATAACCCGAGTATTCTGCGTGTGCAAAACTGGCTTGCACCCGTTGTAGATGGACGTGAGAGCTTATCACACCGATCATCACGTGGTGTGCAGGCACGACGAACTTTGGCAGCGGTGCATACCGGGAGAACACTTCTTGATAATTTAGTGAGAGATCATCTTATAATGCTACCGTCGATCAAAGCAAGATAAGATGCATAAAGGATAAACATCACATGCAAATCAATATAAGTGATATGATATGGTCATCATCATCTTGTGCTTCATGATCTCCATCTTGTTGCACCACCATGATCACCATCGTCACCGGTAGCGACACCTTGATCTCCATCGCAGCATCGTTGTCGTCTCGCCAAACTTATGCTACTCGACTATCGCTACCGCTTAGTGATAAAGTAAAGCATTACGAGGCGATTGCATTGCATACAATAAGCGACAACCATATGGCTCCTGCCGATTGCCGATAACCGGTTACAAAACATGATCATCTCATACAATAAAATATAGCATCACGTCTTGACCATATCACATCACAACATGCCTGCAAAAACAAGTTAGGCGTCCTCTACTTTGTTGTTGCAAATTTTACGTGGCTGCTACGGGCTTAAGCAAGAACCAGTCTCACCTCGCATCAAAACCACAGCGATACTTCGTCAAATAGACTCCGTTTAACCTTCTCAAGGACCGGGCGTAGCCTTTTCAGTTCAACTAAAGTGAGAGAGCAGACACCCACGGTCACCTTTAAGCAGCGAGTGCTCTCGGCGGTGAAACCAGTCTCGCGTAAGCGTCTGGCGTAATGTCGATGCAGGCGCTTCATCTCACAATACCGCTGAACCAAAGTATGACATCTTTGGTAGGTAGTATGACTTGTATCGCCCACAACTCACTTGTGTTCTACTCGTGCAAAACATCAAACCATAGAAAAACCTAGGCTCGGATGCCCTTTGTTGGGGAGCGTAGTAATTTCAAAATTTTCCTCGCACGCGCAAGATCATGGTGATGTATAGCAGCGAGAGGGAGAGTGTTGTCTACATACCCTTGTAGACCCGAAGCGGAGCGATCTGGCGTAGAGGAAGTAGTCGTCGTTCTCCTCGCGATCCGACCGATCCGGCGCCGTTACTCCGGCGCCCCGAGTTCTTGACACCGTACAGCTCGATGGCGTCCCTCGTACTCGATCCAGCCGAGTGTCGAGGAGAGTTCCGTCGACCTGACGGCGTGGTGGCGATCTTGATGTTTCACGGCGCGGGGCTTCGCCTAAGCTTGCGACGGTATAACCGAGGTGGAATATGGTGGAGGGGCACGCGCTGCGGCTAAGAGCGATCTAAAGATCAACTTGTGTGTTCCAAAGTGCCCCCTGCCCGTATATAAAGGAGCGGGGGAGGGGCGGCGGCCAAGGAGGCGCGCCGGGAGTCCTACTCCCTCTCTGGGTAGTAGATTCCCCCAATCCTAGTCCAACTAGGATTCCGGAGGAAAAGAGAGAGAGGGGCGGCCCCTTCTCCTAGTCCTAATAGGACTAGGGAAGGGGAGGTCTTGCCACCCTCTTGGGCTGCCCTTCTCCTTTCCACCAAGGCCCATAGTGGCCCATTTACCTCCGGGGGTTCGGTAACCTCCGGTACTCGATAAATTCCGTTTTACCGGAACCATTCGAACTCCAAACATAGGCTTCAATATATCAATCTTTATGTCTCGACCATTCCGAGACTCCTCGTCATGTCGTGATCACATCCGGGACTCGAACTTCATCGGTACATCAAAATACATAAACTCATAATAAGCATCGCCGAAACCTTAGCGTGCGGACCCTACGGTTCGAGAACAATGTAGACATGACCTAGAACTATTCACGGTCAATAACCAACAGCGGGACCTGGATGCCCATATTGGTTCCTACATATTCTCTGAAGATCTTTATCGGTCGGACCGCATAACAACATCGTTGTTCCTTTGTCATCGGTATGTTACTTGCGAGATTCGATCGTCGGTATCAATACCTAGTTCAATCTCGTTACAGGCAAGTCTCTTTACTCGTTCCGTAATACATCATCTCACAACTAACTCATTAGTTGTAGTGCTTACAAGGCTTGATGATGTGCATTACCGAGAGGGCCGAGATACCTCTCCGAGCAATCGGAGTGACAAAACCTAATCTCGAAATCGCCAACCCAACATCGCCTTTGGAGACACTGTAGTACTCCTTTATAATCACCCGATTCGTTGTGACGTTTGGTAGTACCAAAGTGTTCCTCCGGTAAGCAGGAGTTGCATAATCTCATAGTTACGAGAACATGTATATGTCATGGATAAAAGCGGTAGCAACATACTAAGCGATCGTGTGCTAAGCTAAGGGAATGGGTCATGTCAATCAGATCATTCTACTAATGATGTGACCTTGTTAATCAAATAACAACTCCTTGTTCATGGTCGGGAAACATAACCATCTTTGATTAACAAGCTAGTCTAGTAGAGGCATACTAGTGACATGTTGTTTGTTTATGCATTCACACATGTATCATGTTTCCGGTTAATACAATTCTAGCATGAATGATAAACATTTATCATGAAATAAGGAAATAAATAATAACTTTATTATTGCCTCTAGGGCATATTTCCTTCACTTAACCTACGAGATTTCGCATAGGTTGCCTGCCCAAGGGCAAGTCATTCCTACTCCCGAGCCTGGCGAGAGTGTCATGTTCGTGTCTCACCTCCGTCGGGGTTTAGGCTTCCCGATGGATCCCTTCGTGAGGGGGCTCATGTTTTACTATGGGCTGGAATTCCACGACTTGGCTCAAAACCTCCGCACTAACCCTCACTTCGGTTTGTGGCTCAAAACCTTCAACGTGGAGCCGAAGATGGTTGATGGGCGTCAGGCAGAGTGCGGCGGGGCGGTTATAAGCAAGAGGGCCGATGCTCCATGGCCCGAGGGCTCTTTTCAGGAGGAGCTCGGCTTGTGGCAACAGGAGTGGTTGAAGGAAATATGCCCTAGAGGCAATAATAAAGTTATAATTTATTTCCTCATATCATGATAAATGTTTATTATTCATGCTAGAATTGTATTAACCGGAAACATGATACATGTGTGAATACATAGACAAACATAACGTTACTAGTATGCCTCTACTTGACTAGCTCATTAATCAAAGATGGTTATGTTTCCTAACCATAGACATGTGTTGTCATTTGATTAATGGGATCACATCATTAGGAGAATGATGTGATTGACATGACCCATTCCCTTAGCCTAGCACTTGATCGTTTAGCATATTGTTATTGCTTTCTTCATGACTTATACATGTTCCTGTAACTATGAGATTATGCAACTCCCGTTTACCGGAGGAACACTTTGGGTGCTACCAAACGTCACAACATAACTGGGTGATTATAAAGGAGTACTACAGGTGTCTCCGAAGGTACATGTTGAGTTGGCATATTTCGAGATTAGATTTTGTCACTCCGATTGTCGGAGAGGTATCTCTGGGCCCTCTTGGTAATGTACATCACTATAAGCCTTGCAAGCAATGTGACCAATGAGTTGGTTACGGGATAATGCATTACGTAACGAGTAAAGAGACTTGCCGGTAACGAGATTGAACTAGGTATTGGACACCGACGATCGAATCTCGGGCAAGTAACATACCGATGACAAAGGGAACAACGTATGTTGTTATGCGGTTTGACCGATAAAGATCTTAGTAGAATATGTAGGAACCAATATGGGCATCCAGGTTCCACTATTGGTTATTGACCGAGAATAGTTCTAGGTCATGTCTACATAGTTCTCGAACCCGTAGGGTCCGCACGCTTAACGTTACGATGACAGTTTTATTATGAGTTTGTAAGTTTTGATGTACCGAAGTTTGTTCGGAGTCCCGGATGTGATCACGGACATGACGAGGAGTCTCGAAATGGTTGAGACATAAAGATTGATATATTTGAAGCCTATGTTTGGACATCGAAACTGTTCCGGGTGAAATCGGTATTTTACCGGAGTACCGGGGGGTTACCGGAACCCTCCCGGGGGTTATTAGGCCTACATGGGCCATAAGGGAGAAGAGGAGAGGAGGCAAGAGGTGGGCCGCGCCCCCTCCCCTCCCTAGTCTGAATAGGACAAGGAGAGGGGGGCGGTGCCCCCCCTTTCCTTCCCCTCTTCCTCCTCCTTCCCCCCTTCTCCTACTCCAACTAGGAAAGAAGGGAGTCCTACTCCCGGTGGGAGTAGGACTCCCCCCTGGCGCCCTCCTTGGCCGGCCGCCTCCTCCCCTGGCTCCTTTATATCTGAGGGGGGGGCACCCATAGACACACAAGTTGATCTACGGATCGTTCCTTAGCCGTGTGCGGTGCCCCCTCCACCATATTCCACCTCGGTCATATCGTCGCAGAGTTTAGGCGAAGCCTGCGGCTGGTAGAACATCATCATCGTCACCACACCGTCGTCTTGTGGAACTCATCCTGAAGCTTTCTTTGGATCGGTCCGGGGATCGTCATCGAGCTGAGCGTGTGCTGAACTTCGGAGGTGTCGTGCGTTCGGTGCTTGGATCGGTCGGATCGTGAAGGCGTCGACTACATCAACCGTGTTGTGCTAACGCTTCCGCTTACGGTCTCACGAGGGCGTGGACAACACTCTCCCCTCTCGTTGCTATGCCATCACCATGATCTTGCATGTGCGTAGGAATTTTTTTGAAATTACTACATTCCCCAACAGTGGCATCAAAGCCTAGGTTTTATGCGTTGATGTTATATGCACGAGTAGAACACAAGTGAGTTGTGGGCGATACAAGTCATACTGCTTACCAACATGTCATACTTTGGTTCGGCGGTATTGTGAGATGAAGCGGCCCAGACCGACATTACGTCGTGCGCTTACGCGAGACTGGTTTCACCGTTCTGAGCACTCGTGCTTAAAGGTGGCTGGCGGGTGTCTGTCTCTCTCACTTTAGCTGAATCGAGTGTGGCTACTCGCCTGGTCCTTCGAAAGGTTAAAACGGCACTAACTTGCGAACTATTGTTGTGGTTTTGATGCGTGAGTAAGAACGGTTCTTGCTAAGCCCGTAGCAGCCACGTAAAATTTGCAACAACAAAGTAGAGGGCGTCTAACTTGTTTTTGCGGGGCATGTTGTGATGTGATATGGTCAAGGCGTGATACTATATTTTATTGTATGAGATGATCAAGTTTTGTAACGAAGTTATCGGCAATGGCAGGAGCCATATGGTTGTCGCTTTATTGTATGAAATGCAAGCATACATAATTGCTTTACTTTATCACTAAGCGGTAGTGATAGTCGTAGAAGCAATAGATGGCGTAACGACAACGATGCTATGGTGGAGATCAAGGTGTCGCGCCGGTGGCGATGGTGATCACGATGGTGCTTGAAGATGGAATCACAAGCACAAGATGATGACGGCCATATCATATCACTTATATTGATTGCATGTGATCTTTATCCTTTATGCATCTTATCTTGCTTTGATTGATGGTAGCATTTTAAGATGATCTCTCACTAATAATCAAGAAGTGTTCTCCCTGAGTATGCACCGTTGCGAAAGTTCTTCGTGCTGAGACACCACGTGATGATCGGGTGTGATATGCTCTACGTTCAAATACAACGAGTGCAAAACAGTTGCACACGCGGAATACTCAGGTCATACTTGATGAGCCTAGCATATACAGATATGGCCTCGGAACACGGAGACCGAAAGGTCGAACATGAATCATATAGTAGATATGATCAACATAGTGGTGTTCACCATTGAAACTACTCCATCTCACGTTATGATCGGACATGGTTTAGTTGATTTGGATCACGTAATCACTTAGATGACTAGAGAGATGTCTGTCTAAGTGGGAGTTCTTAAGTAATATGATTAATTGAACTTAAATTTATCATGAACTTAGTACCTGATAGTATTTTGCTTGTCTATGTTTGTTTGTAGATAGATGGCTCGTCTTTGTTGTTCCGTTGAATTTTAATGCGTTCCTTGAGAAAGCAAAGTTGAAAGATGATGGTAGCAATTACATGAATCGGGTCCGTAACTTTGAGGATTATCCTCATTGTTGCCTGAAAAAGTTACGTCTGGAAGCACGGTGGGTGCTAGGCTGCTTCTTGATGCAACCGACGGCGTTAAGAACGTCTGGCGAGCAAAGCTGATGACTACTCGATAGTTCGATGTGCCATGCTTTACGGCTTAGAACCGGGTCTTCAATGACGTTTGAGCGTCATGGAGCATATGAGATGTTCGAGAGTTGAAGTTAATATTTCAAGCAAATGCCCGAATTGAGAGATATGAAGTCTCCAATAAGTTCTATAGCTGCAAGATGGAAGAGAATAGTTACATCGGTGAACACATACTCAAAATGTGCGGGTATAATAATCACTTGATTCCTCAGGGAGTTAATCTTCACGATGATAGTGTCATTAATGAAATTCTTCAATCACGCCACCAAGCTACAAGAGCTTCGTGATGAACTATAATATGCAAGGGATGAACAAGACTATTCGAGCTCTTACAATGCTAAAAGCAGCGGAGGTAGAAATCAAGAAGGAGCATCAAGTGTTGATGGTTAACAAGACCACCGGTTTCAAGAAAAGGGCAAAGGGAAGAAGAAGGAACTTCAAAAGAACGACAAACAAGTTGCTGCTCAAGAGAAGAAACACAAGTCTGGACCTAAGCACGAAACCGAGTGCTTCTCTGCAAGCGGTGGACCTTTGGAAGCGGAACTGCCCCAAGTATTTGGCGGATAAGAAGGATGGCAAAGTGAACAAAGGTATATGTGATATACATGTTATTGATGTGTACCTTACTAATGCTCGCATAGTACTGGTATTTGATCTTGGTTACATTGCTAATATTTGCAACTCGAAGCAGGGACTACGGATTAGCGAAGATTGGATAAGGGCGAGGTGACGATCTTGGCGTGGGAAATGGTTCCAAAGTCGATGTGATCGCGGTCGGCACGCTACCTCTACATCTACCATCGGGATTAGTTTTAGACCTAAATAATTTTTATTTGGTGCCAGCGTTGAGCATGAACATTATATCTGGATCTTGTTTGATGCGAGACGGTTATTCATTTAAATCAGAGAATAATGGTTGTTCTATTTATATGAGTAATATCTTTTATGGTTATGCACCCTTGAAGAGTGGTCTATTTTTATTAAATCTCGATAGTAGTGATACACATATTCATAGTGTTGAAACCAAAAGATGCAGAGTTGATAACGATAGTGCAACTTATTTGTGGCACTGCCGTTTAGGTCATATCGGTGTAAAGAGCATGAAGAAACTCCATACTGATGGGCTTTTGGAATCACTTGATTATGAATCACTTGGTACTTGCAAACCGTGCCTCATGGGCAAGATGACTAAAACGCCGTTCTCCGGAACTATGGAGCGAGCAACTGATTTGTTGGAAATCATACATAGTGATGTTTGTGGTCCAATGAATGTTGAGGCTCGCGGCGGGTATCGTTATTTTCTCACCTTCACAGATGATTTGAGCAGATATGGGTATATCTACTTAATGAAACACAAGTCTGAAACATTTGAAAAGTTCAAAGAATTTCAGAGTGAAGTGGAAAATCATCGTAACAAGAAAATAAAATCTTTACGATCTGATTGTGGAGGAGAATATTCGAGTTACGAGTTTGGTCTACACTTGAAACAATGCGGAATGGTTTCACAACTCACGCCACCCGGATCACCACAACGAAATGGTGTGTCCGAACGTCGTAATCGTACTTTACTAGATATGGTGCGATCTATGATATCTCTTACTGATTTACCGCTATCGTTTTGGGGTTATGCTTTAGAGACGGCCGCATTCACGTTAAATAGGGTACCATCAAAATCCGTTGAGACGATGCCTTATGAACTGTGGTTTTGCAAGAAACCAAAGTTGTCATTTCTTAAAGTTTGGGGCTGCGATGCTTATGTGAAGAAACTTCAACCGGATAAGCTCGAACCCAAATCAGAGAAATGTGTCTTCATAGGATACCCAAAAGAGACTATTGGGTACACCTTCTATCACAGATCTAAGGGCAAGATTTTCGTTGCTAAATCGGATCCTTTCTAGAAAGGAGTTTCTCTCGAAAGAAGTGAGTGGGAGGAAAGTAGAACTTGATGAGATAAGCAGATCTGCTCCCTTATTGGAAAGTAGTTCATCACAAGAACCGGTTCTGTGACAACTACACCAATCGTGAGGAAGCTAATGATATTGATCATGAAACTTGAGATCAAGTTTCTCTTGAACCTCGTGGGTCTACGAGTAAGATCCGCACTAGAGTGATGCGGTAATCCTATTCGGAAGTCATGTTACTTGACCATGATGAACCTCGAACTATGAGGAAGCGATGATGAGCCCAGATTCCGCAAAATGGCTAGAGGCCATGAAATCTGTGATGGGATCCATGTATGAAAACAAAGTATGGACTTTGGTTGACTTGCCCGATGGTCGGCAAGCCATTGAGAATAAATGGATCTTTAAGAAGAAGACTGAAGCTGATGGTAATGTAATTGTCTATAAAGCTCGACTTGTTGCGAAAGATTTTCGACAAGTTCAAGGGGTTGACTACGATGAGACTTTCTCACCCGTAGGGATGCTTAAGTCTGTCCGAATCATGATAGCTATTGCTGCATTTCATGATTATGAAATTTGGCAAATGGATGTTAAAACTGCATTCTTGAATGGATTTCTGGAAGAAGAGTTGTATATGATGCAGCCAGAAGGTTTTGTTGATCCAAAAGGTGCTAACAAAGTGTGCAAGCTCTAGCGATCCATCTATGGACTGGTGCAAGCATCTCGAGTTGGAATAAGCGCTTTGATAGTGTGATCAAAGCATATAGTTTTATCTGAGACTTTTGGAGAAGCTTTGTATTTACAAGAAAGTGAGTGGGAGCTCTGTAGCATTTACGATATTATATGTAGATGACATATTATTAATTGGAAATGATATAGAATTTCTGGATAGCATAAAGGGATACTTGAATAAAAGTTTTTCAATGAAAGACCTCGGTGAAGCTGCTTACATATTGGGCATCAAGATTTATAGAGATAGATCAAGATGCTTAATAAGACTTTCACAAAGCACATACCTTGATAAAATTTTGAAAAAGTTCAAAATGGATCAGGCAAAGAAAGGGTTCTTGCCCGTGCTTCAAGGTTTGAAGTTGAGTCAAACTCAATGTCCGACCACAACAGAAGATAGAGAGAAAATGAAAGATGTTCCCTATGCTTCAGCCATAGGCTCTATCATGTATGCAATCTTGTGTACGGACACGACATATGCTTAGCAATAAGCTTGGCGGGAAGGTACCAAAGTAATCGAGTGGATCATCGGACAGCGGTCAAGAACATCTGAAATACGAAAAGGACTAAGGATATGTTTCTCGTATATGGAGGTGACAAAGAGCTAGTCATAAATGGTTACGTTGATGCAAGCTTTGACACTGATCCGGACGATTCTAAATCGCAAACCGGATACGTATTTTTATTAAACGGTGGAGCTGTAAGTTGGTGCAGTTCTAAACAAAGCGTCGTGGCGGGATCTACATGTGAAGCGGAGTACATAGCAGCTTCTGAAGCAGCAAATGAAGGAGTCTGGATGAACGAGTTCATTTCCGATCTAGATGTCATACCTAGTGCATCGGGACCAATGAAGATCTTCTGTGACAGTACTGGTGCAATTGCCTTGGCAAAGGAATCTAGATTTCACAAGAGGATCAAGCACATCAAGAGACGCTTCAATTCCATTCGGGATCAAGTCCAAGTGGGAGACATAGAGATTTGCAAGATACATACGGATCTGAATGTTGCAGACCCGTTGACTAAGCCTCTCTCACGAGCAAAACATGATCAGCACCAAGACTCCATGGGTGTTAGAATCATTACTATGTAATCTAGATTATTGACTCTAGTGCAAGTGGGAGACTGAAGGAAATATGCCCTAGAGGCAATAATAAAGTTATTATTTATTTCCTCATATCATGATAAATGTTTATTATTCATGCTAGAATTGTATTAGCCGGAAACATGATACATGTGTGAATACATAGACAAACATAACGTCACTAGTATGCCTCTACTTGACTAGCTCATTAATCAAAGATGGTTATGTTTCCTAACCATAGACATGTGTTGTCATTTGATTAATGGGATCACATCATTAGGAGAATGATGTGATTGACATGACCCATTCCCTTAGCCTAGCACTTGATCGTTTAGTATATTGCTATTGCTTTCTTCATGACTTATACATGTTCCTGTAACTATGAGATTATGCAACTCCCGTTTACCGGAGGAACACTTTGGGTGCTACCAAACGTCACAACGTAACTGGGTGATTATAAAGGAGTACTATAGGTGTCTCCAAAGGTACATGTTGAGTTGGCATATTTCAAGATTAGGTTTTGTCACTCTGATTGTCAGAGAGGTATCTCTGGGCCCTCTCGGTAATGTACATCACTATAGCCTTGCAAGCAATGTGACCAATGAGTTGGTTACGGGATGATGCATTACGTAACGAGTAAAGAGACTTGCCGGCAACGAGATTGAACTAGGTATTGGATACCGACGATCGAATCTCGGGCAAGTAACATACCGATGACAAAGGGAACAACGTATGTTGTTATGCGATTTGACCGATAAAGATCTTCGTGGAATATGTAGGAACCAATATGGGCATCCAGGTTCCACTGTTGGTTATTGGCCGAGAATAGTTCTAGGTCATGTCTACATAGTTCTCGAACCCGTAGGGTCCGCACGCTTAACGTTACGATGACAATTTTATTATGAGTTTGTAAGTTTTGATGTACCGAAGTTTGTTCGGAGTCCCGGATGTGATCATAGACATGACGAGGAGTCTCGAAATGGTCGAGACATAAAGATTGATATATTGGAAGCCTATGTTTGGACATCGGAAGTGTTCCGGGTGAAATCGGTATTTTAGGATGCCGGGGTTCTGGAACCCTCCCGGGGGTTATTGGGCCTACATGGTCCATAAGGGAGAAGAGGGGAGGAGGCAAGAGGTGGGCCGCGCCCCTCCCCACCCTAGTCCGAATAGTACAAGGAGAGGGGGGCGGCGCCCCCCCTTTCCTTCCCCTCTTCCTCCTCCTTCCCCCCTTCTCCTACTCCAACTAGGAAAGAAGGAGTCCTACTCCCGGTGGGAGTAGGACTCCCCCTGGCGCCCTCCTTGGCCGGCTGCCTCCCCTGGCTCCTTTATATCTGAGGCGGGGGCACCCCATAGACACACAAGTTGATCTCGGATCATTCCTTAGCCGTGTCGGTGCCCCGTCCACCATATTCCACCTCGGTCATATCGTCGCGGAGTTTAGGCGAAGCCTGCGCCGATAGAACATCATCATCGTCACCACGCTGTCGTCTTGTGGAACTCATCGAAGCTTTCTTTGGATCGAAGTCCGGGATCATCATCGAGCTGAGCGTGTCTGAACTTCGAAGGTGCGTCGTTCGGTGCTTGGATCGGTCGGATCGTGAAGACGTACGACTACATCAACCGCGTTGTGCTAACACTTCCGCTTACGGTCTACAAGGGTACATGGACAACACTCTCCCCTCTCGTTGCTATGCCATCACCATGATCTTGCGTTTGCGTAGGAATTTGTTTGAAATTACTACGTTCCCCAACAGTGGTTTTATATCACCGCTCCTAGGGGCAGCAGGCAGAGGCCACCGCCCACCTTTCGCTCGGGCCCTCCACAACGGCTGACGTCATGGGTCAACAAAGGGCTTGGTAGGGGCCGTCAGGGCGTACCCTATTGCGGGGCGGTTGAGACCTCCAAGAGAGGAGATCAATCTGGTCGTAGTGCCGCGAGTTATGTTGATTCGGCGTCTTACGCCTGCAAACATCGCCCTCTCCGCTTTGTGGAATTCAATCTGGAGGGACCACGAGCTCTCCAACACTTCATGGAGTGCGACACCGTGGAGATGTACAAACTGTTCTTTGAATTACAAGAGATGTGTCGGACTTGACCGAGGGCCAGCTTAAGCTGCAATCGCCTTGGATACTCAAGTAAGTAGCCACGTGTCCGGACATATCGTCCATTTATTTATCATGGATTTGCCTTTTAACCAGCTATCCGTGGGCGAGTGGATAAGCGCAAGCAAAAGCGATACGGTGTCGGCCCCCTCCACGAGACCACGCCGGATCCGTGTTAATCAAAATGTTGGAGGTGGCGCCTTGGAGGAGGCGAAGGGGGAACAGAAACTACCACCTCTGCTAAGGAGGCTCTCAGCAAGGGGGGAATTAAGAATCCCTCCCTCCAGGGGGAGAAGAGGACCGCTTCCGAAGACCCGGAGGCCAAGGCCTCAAAGCGGGGAAAGAAATCTGCACCGGAAGGTCCTGTGCTGGGAGGAATCCCGGCCACACAATCTCCCCAAAGGAATCAGCCCTTCAGCGAGCCGTAAGTAGAAAAAGGGGAGTTTTGTAATAAGGGACATCCCTTATTTTATTTCTAAGGATAACCGAAGTTTTTAACTTGTAGTTCGGATCTCAGCCCTTCTCAACAGAGCTCATCCTTGGGGGACCTTCGTCCGGAGATGATGGAGAGCGAAACGCCTCCATGCCGCCCCATCAGGCGGGGCGGACAACCCTGAGGTGTCGTCACAGAGGGTCTCCCCGAGTCCGGCGGGGCCGGGAAGTTCAGCACCCACTGGAGTACGGCCGGTGGAGCTGCAGGATCTGCTCGAGAGGGTGTATATCTCAGAAGATCACCGCACATTAATGAGTACGGTGATTGAAAGGATCTTATCCGCCAAGAGCGGGTTGCATGAGGCCGTCGAAAGTTCTTGGACGGGTTTGAGGCACGCAAAAATGACATACCTTTTGACAGTTTGCACATAGAGTGCGCCTGTATAGATAGTAGCCCTGAGACTCGGTATGTTGTCGAAAGCGGCGGCGTCGAGGATCATAATCTCGATTATAAAATATCGCCTTTCCTATGCGGTGGCGGATCATTGATGGCCAGCGGACTAATAGAGTTGCGAGCTGAAGCGGCAACTCGGCGTTCGGATCACGGACATCGTCTTTGGTCGATAAACGACTTGACGAGTCACAAGGTAGGTGGTTTCTCCGTGGTCACCTAGTAAGGGAGCTGATGCCCACTCCTTACAACATGTATTCTTAATGCAGATGGTGCCACTGCTATGGAAGACCTCCGGGCAGAGCTTGCTCTAGCCAAGGAGCAAGCCAGAAAAAGTGATGCTGCTGCCTCGAAGGCAGCGGAGGAGCTAAAAGCCGAAAAGGCTGCTCGCTGCCAAAGCAGGGAGGAGATGGCCGGAATGGCCGTGAAACTAAAAGATGCTACCGACCGCTATGAGGTTCTTGAAAGAGAACGCCAAGCAGAGCAAGAGGACCTGAAGAAGGCCACCGCCGAAGCCAAGGATGCCCGTTCTGCAATGCGGGCTATAAAGGAGGAACTGCGTCAGGCCGGAGACATTGCGGCTGGAAAGCCCTTTGTGCTGCGTAGGAAGTTCACGGATCCAAAGTATGCTCAGTTGGGCCAGTTGTGGGGTGCGGACGATCCTTATCTGAATTTGGCGGCGAGTGCGGCGGACGCAGTCGTGCACTTCCGAAGTCAGAAGGATCACGAAATGGAAGAGCTTTTCTGGTCTCAATTCCATAGTCCGGTGCGTCCACTTCCGTTAACCGATCGGTTGGCTGAGTGGGCTGAGCTGAATAGATTGCCGGATTTGCCATGACGGATGTGGTGGCTCATCTGTGGCCGGAAAGGCCCAAGCCGAAGAGTTATTTTGGCTTATTGCAGGAATTCCTTGGGGCGGTGCCGCATCTCAAGGCGATGAAGCGGTCAACATGCATGGAGGGTGCACGGATGGCTCTCACCCGTGTTAAGACATACTGGGCGGAGATGGATGCCACCGATGTTGCATCCCGAGGTTCGGACAAAATCCGATTACCCGTCGAGCACTATTTTGAGGAAGTCCTGCAGGGCGCTCGTTTAATAGAGTCGCAGTGCTCGAAAAATGTTATGTTCAAATGACATATATGATTTGTGAAACCATATTTATAATGTAACGCCTTTTTATACTTGTGCGTTCAAGTATTGAAATATCTCCTGTGCGGTCGTTAATGTATATGTATGTATAACCTGAAATATGGCAATCTTTGGCTTCAACCCCCACGCACATGGTGCGGGGGTGTTTGCAAAAAAAAGCACACTTTCACACTTAATCCAACGTCTTGGTGCTTTGAAGGAGGTGATAGCATAGCAAACTAGGCAACCGGACTATAATGCTTTATCACTTTCACTTAGCCATAGGAGCTCGATGGTGGGGCTACTATATAGCCCCTAGAGGCACCACGTTCTCCGAACTCGGGGCGCGTGTGTGCCTAACCGGGAAGCGGTCCTTCGTCAAAGCGAAGGAATTCTAAACATTCCAGTAGTCGATCGAGTGGTTGACCGGTCTCTCGCTATATCATGACGGTCAATTTTCGGCTTTCTCTACTGAGGTGCTCGCCGGCGAACCGGGGCACAATCGCGATAGTTCTCCACGGTGCTGCGTTAGCGATGGAAGCGGAACATAAGGCAGCAAAACACGGGGCAGGCAAACCCAACATTTGACCAAAGACATGATTGAGCTGATGCATATAAGGCCTAACTCGAGGCGCCGAACACTCCACGAGGTATTCGGTCTTTATGATATGAGGCGAACAATGCCCTAAGCCCCTAGTGTCTGGAAATGCAGGCGAGAACTTCGATCGGCCAATGCCAAAACGCCACCTCCTCCTCGGTTATGGTAGGAAGCGGGGATGTGTATCAACAAGAGACAAGAAGAAAGGTTTACGAGGTCTTAATCTGAAAAGAATCCTTGCAATGGGTCCTGCTTTTGCACATCTGCGTCTGTGTCTCCGTTGTCTTTGTATCTGGGCGGGTGTAGCACGTGGTTCATCTGTAAAAGAGAAGAACTTAGTTTGGAAAAATATCGTGCAAAAATGTATTTAAAGCAGTATGATTTGGAAGATGAATAAAGTTGAGCTTTATTGGCTCTCATTGTTCATCGTGCAGCCCCTTGTAAAGAGGTATGCGGTGGGAAGCCCTTGTTTATTTATACGGACTCGCCTAACCGTGTCCGAGTGCGAATGACCTGTTTTTAGGGGCTTTGATCAGCAAGGCGGATTAGTGTGTGGCTGTCAAGCAGTCTCACGTTTTCTGTGGTCGAGGAACACTCGGAGTTACCCTTTAATGAGATTATGCCGCGTGGACCGGGCATTTTAAGTGTAAGAGACGCGTAATGAGGTATTGCGTTAAAGCGGGCGAAAGCTTCGCGTCCCAGTAGTGCTTGATGGGTACTTTTGAATGGGGCGATATGGAAGATTAGCTTTTCGCGATGGAGGTTGTCGGATGAACCGAACACAACCTCTAGTAGTACAGAGCCTATACAATTGGCATAAAGGCCCGGCGTCACTCCTTTGAAGGAAGTGCTGCTATGGAGAATTTTGTTAGGGTCTATCCCCATTCTGCGGATGGTGTCCTGGTATAGCAGGTTTATATCACTGCCGCCATCCATTAGGACTTGTGTGAATTGTAGTCCGTCGATTATGGGATCCAATATCAAACCAGTCCCTCCTACGTTTCGAATACTTCTGGAGTAATCTTGATGGTCAAAAGTAATTGGTTTTGACATCCAATTGCGGGACTCCGCTGGGGTGGACCGTGTGGCGCGTGCTTTAGCAGGTGCCGCACTATTTTTCCTTGTTATCACATGAAGTGAGTTCCTTTGTTTTGACTTCTAGTGGGAAAGTCTTACATTTTCGGCGTCTTTGCTTGTGGGGTTCGTCATCGTCTTCGCTTGGTGTGTCGAGCCCCTTGTGTTCGACATTAAGTCGGCGGACTGCTTGAAGACCCAACAATCTCTGTGGGTATGGTTTGCGGGCTTCCGAAGTCTTGTGGATTTGACATATCCTATCCAAGATTTTGTTTGGGTTGGATAGCTCAAATCCTTTATTGTCCTTAAGAGGCGGTGTTTTGTTATTCGGCCGAGATCTTTTGAACCGGCGTTGACCGCCGTGCTATTTGGGCCATTTTCCTTGTTCGTGCTGATCTTTTACTGCGTCGTGATTTCCATTTCCATCCACGACTTGGATGTACTCGGGTCGCTGGTCTTGCATCTTGCCAGCCAGCTATCTTCCCAGCATAAAAGCGGGTCATGAGGCTTGTTAGCGCGGCCATTGTTCTTGGTTTTTCCTGACCGAGGTGTCTGGCGAGCCATTCGTCTCGAACGTTATGTTTAAAGGCTGATAAGGCCTCGGCGTCCGGACAGTCGACTATTTGGTTCTTTTTGGTGAGGAACCTGCTCCAGAATTTGCGTGCTGGCTCTCCGGGCTGTTGAGTTATGTGACTTAAATCGTCTGCATCCGGAGGGCGGACATAAGTTCCACGAAAATTTGCTCGAAACGCATCCTCGAGCTCTTCCCAACTTCGATGGTATTTTAAGGGAGGCTTTTGAGCCAATGCCGAGCTGGCCCTTTGAGCTTGAGGGTAGGTATTTTATGGCGTGGAGATTGTCTCCTCTAGCCATATGTATGTGTAGGATATAATCCTCAATCCGGACTCAAAGTGCATTGTTCCGTCATATGCCTCTATGTTTACGGGTTTGAATCCGCTGAAATTCATGATCCGATTACCTCATCGTTGAAACATAGTGGGTGTCGGCGCCTGTATTTAGGTGTGCCGTTATTTTGAACACTTTCGGTGTGTTGTGTTGCTTCTGGAGCCTTCTTTTTGGCCCATAGATGGACCTAACGGGCCATCCTTTTGTGAGATCCTTATGTGGATCGTGTGCGGCTTGTGTCTTGGCGCCGCTTGCCGCTCTTAGCACATCATCTGGTCATCTATCCGGCGGCGGCCTCTTTGTTATTTGTTGTGGGGGCTCTCGGCCTCCTCGTCAAATCGAGCAACAACTTAACGCTTGGTAGCTCTTTGCTTGGTGACTATCGCCGTGTTATCTGCAGTCTTGAGTACTTTGCTCCATCTCATCTTGAGTCGTCTTCCGCTGTTTTCAGCTTCATACCTTCTTCAAACTTCTTGCGATGGCGGCGAGCCTTTTGTGAAGGTTCTTATGCTCGGTGATGTGTCCGTGAGATCGTCTGGACTGTTGTTTTCGCCGAGGATGGGTTGCTCGTCCAATTCATCCTGTTCGGATGGTTGCTTGGTGGCATGTTAGTCCTCCTTTGGTTCGCCTTGCTCTCTGGCTGGGTCGATATGGGTGTTGTTGTTATTGGCGGGACTTGATGGCGCTTGCGTCGCCGTTTTGGTTGTTTTGGGGAATTATCCTTTGTCGCGTCCCGTTGTTCCTTGTTATCGCTTCCTTTTGGTGTATCCACCATGTATACGTCATGAGTTGAGGTGGCTTTCCGATGCCCGATGGCGCTGGTTCTTGGTCGTCTCCGGCATCGTCGTCCATACCGTCGATGTCTTCGGAGTCGAAGTCTAGCACGTCGGTTAGGTCATCGACAGTGGCTACGAAGTGGGTGGTGGGTGGGCTTTGAATTTCTTCGTCGTCCGCATCCCAACCGTCCTGACCATGATCCGGCCAAGGCTCTCCTGATAACGAGAGATACTTTAGCGAATTCAGGATGTAGCCAAAAGGTGAGTGTTGAAAGATGTCCGCGGCGGTGAACTTCATGATCGGCGCCCAATCGGATTCGATTGGAGGGGGCGCGGGAGGTTCGGAGTCCGGCGAGGAGTCCGGAACCTCGGGGTCACGAGTTTCACAAGGGACAAAGTCAGTATTCGGCTCCATCGCCATAGAGGTTGCAGCCCCCGAGGCGGTGTCTAGCCACCCGTCCTCGATCTGCGCAGCCGGCTCCGAACTAAGGGTCGGAGCGGACTCATGTGCGGCCTCCAAGGCACTGTCCAGCAGCAGAACTAAATCATGTCCATCGTGACAGTGCGGCGCGCTCGGCTGTGGCTCGAATCCATCGAAGATTAAGTCTCCGCGGATGTCGGCCGTGAAGTTCGAGACTTCAAATCGACTGACGGCGAGGCGTAACTTCGATCTGCTCCAGATGGCCAGCTTAATTGGCCCGCGATGTAAAACCGCCCGAATCTGAAGATCTGTCGGGGAGAAAAGTCTCACCCTAGACTGCGTCGTTATTCTTGATGATCGAAGGAGCCATCGAGCCTATCGGTGGCGACGGAGGAACTCTCAATGAAAGCACCAATGTCGGTGTCAAAACCGGCGGATCTCGGGTAGGGGTCCCGAACTGTGCGTCTAGGCGGATGGTAACAGGAGACAAGGGACATGATGTTTTTACCCAGGTTCGGGCCCTCTCGATGGAGGTAAAACCCTACTCCTGCTTGATTGATATTGATGATATGTGTAGTACAAGAGCGGATCTACCACGAGATCAAGGAGGTTAAACCCTAGAAGCTAGCCTATGGTATGATTGTTGTTGTGTCCTATGGACTAAAACCCTCCGGTTTATATAGACATCGGAGGGGGCTAGGGTTACACAGAGTCGGTTACAATGGTAGGAGATCTACATATCCGTATCGCCAAGCTTGCCTTCCACGCCAAGGAAAGTCCCATCCGGACATGGGACGAAGTCTTCAATCTTGTATCTTCGTAGTCTTGGAGTCCGGCCGATGATGATAGTTCGGCTATCCGGACACCTCCTAGTCCAGGACTCCCTCAGTCGTGCCGCCCCTCAGGAGCGACGCGAGCACATGTTGATCTTTAGAGCAACTCAAGCCTATAGATCGATCGCAGATGTTGTTTTAACATATGCCCCATCTTGGACGTATGTCTCAAAACATGGTAATACCTCTACGCCTTTATGCGTCAAGTGGTGATCTTGTATAGCTGCATATTCTTGCTTTACATGGTAGAATATTTTATTTGCGCCGGTATAGCCTACCGTATCTCAACAACCTCTAGGTCGAAAAAATGGTGAGGGCTTTGATAAATTATTTTTCTCTTCGATTTTTGTTCCAAAAAGCTTGGGAGTTCTATTTTGCATCTTGTGGCCGCATATGTAGGATATTTAGAATGTCAAATATCCCCTAAATAGGTTAATGTTCCATGGAACGGGCAGAAATAATGAATTATGAAAACATAACGACAGTAGTGGCACAAAACATTAGAAAAGAACTCGGGCGATGGTGACTAGCCGCTGTCACTTTTATTTTAGTTAAGAAGAAACAACCCAAGCACACACACTACAAAGCAGGGTAGCGGCACTAGACAGGAAAAATTAAATAGAGAGTGAAATGTAAAGAAAATAATAGTTGCATACATATGTGAAATTGTGCGACACAATAATACAACGGGCTTAATACAAATTATCCATCAAGCATCTACATTTTGTCCATGTTCCATGATGTGTTCGTTACTCCTCATTTCGGTCGAATTTCTTTATGAAACTGATTATGTGGGCACTAATTTCTTCTGGTTTTTCTTCATTTATGAAATGCCCGACATCTTTCATTACCACCACATCGTCCAGTAATGGAACAAACTTCTTGAGGCCACCTTTGTTAATAAAATCATGTGCGCCTGCGACATGGTATGACAAGTCCACATCACCAACTATAAACTTGGTTGGTACCTTTATCTCAGCTCCGGTCCATGGCGACGTTAGCTCCCATGTCCTGAACACAGACCAAATATGGTTGTTAGACCAAAATATCGTGCGTCCAGTTGTCCTAGCAATCCTTCTCTACAAACATATATATTTGGGAATCTATAGTAAAAATTCCATTTATTCGAGTGGAGTGCGATGATATACATTGTTGGTTTTATGACACAAGATCACAAATATTGCTCAAGAACGGGAAAACTAAAGTTTTGGACACGTAAATTCAATATGAAAAAAAATGTTAAGCTTGGAATCATATTTTAAGTTTGGGTATTCATATTTAGGTTACGGTAATAGTCAAAGCACACTAATAATAGGATAAAAAATATCTAAAAAAATAAGGAGTCAAAGAAGTAGCTTAATTACTTGTTCAGGGCACGGTAGTAGTTCAATCCGCCGGTGAACCCCGACTTGTCAAACTGAGCCGCGTAGTACTTGATATCCTCCTCTGTGATCCAGCTTGGCAAGGGAACCTCATCATCCGGTGAGCCCCACCCGCTCTTGGGTATGAACAGAGGGCCAGGAGTTCGATAAGTGAAAAACTTTCTTAGCACCAGCTCTGTGCCGAGCCGTGCGAATTCTGCTTCAATTGCTCCAGGCTCCTGCAAATTAGCACCATCTCCATCATGTTGTTTTCACATGCAAACTACAAGAACAATCAAAAGGAATTGGCTTTAGTTATGGCCCGGCCACGCTAGAACAGATGCTGATACCAGACGTGGGTTTCAAACAGTTCTTTACTTGGTCACGAAACTAGATGAGCATCAAGCAGTCTTGTGCAATAGTAGATGGGTGGGGAACAAAATAATCAAACCTAACTTGGGGAACCAATGCCTTCATCACTCGGGTGATTGGAACCAAACTTATATACAGAAAAAACAACATTTGTTAGCAGCCAGTCATGTGGCCTGTCCTGCAAAGACGCTAGGTCCTTTTAGTTTGTCCCGGACTTTTATTTGTTTGACTCTACGTTCTAAACAACCTTACAGAGGATCCTCAAAAAGAAAAGAAAAACTTACAGAGGAACAGAGAAATGTAAGAATTTGATATCTAACTTAACATGTCGAATTGAATCCTATGAGGATAGAGAAATACATTATATATAAAATATAATAGACGTTGTCATCTTGCATCATAGGGAAACAATACCTTTCTTGAAGGATTAGGTGCATTACATCGTTTTCAATTTTCATACACGAAACATTTCCTTTCAAATTGTATGCAAAGGAGATCATAGAAAAAAAATCCTGTGATTTTCAACCTTGCAAAATTGCAATCCGAAAAACTCTGTAGTAAAGAAAATCTAAAATTCATCTGCAATTTCTTTGAACTAAAGAAGGCCTTCACAGTTTTCTACTAGCATGTAATGTTTATTTGTAATAGACCCAATTGTTAACAAACTTCTGCGACAAGTATATGCCTTCAGGTTTGGTCGGCACAAGGACTGTAATTAGAGGCAGTACAACAATGAACAAAAACATTTTTTTTCTAAAAATGTTTGTTCATAGTTACCATGGTTATCCATCGGGCATCAAGAGTTTTACTACTCCATGGCATCTACATACCTGGATACGGCAGATGTAGTACTCGTCCCCGTACAGAGCCTTCAAGCCGTCGACGGGCTTCCTCGCCGGGCTCCGGGGACTGAAGGGGACGCTGAGGGCGACGAGCGCCTTCACCCTGTCCGGCCGGAACAGGCACAGGCTCCACGCGATCATGGCGCCCCAGTCGTGCGCCACGACGAAGACCTGCTTCTCGCCGAGCGAATCGATGAGCGCGACGAGGTCGCCGACGACGTGCAGCGCGGTGTACTGGTCCGGCCCGCCGGAGGGCGCGTCGGAGCCGCCGTAGCCGCGCATGTCGGGCGCGACGGCGCGGTAGCCCGCCGCGGCCAGCGCGCGCATCTGGTGGCGCCAGGTGTACCACACCTCCGGGAACCCGTGCAGCAGCAGCGCCGTGGGCGCGCCCGCCGGGCCGGCCTCCGCGACGTGGAGGCGCACGCCGTTGACGTCGACGCTGCGGTGCGTGATGGCGCCGTCGGAGGCCATGTCTTGGTTACCGGGGCGCGGTGAGGACGGCGGGAGTACGCAGGAGCAGCAGCTGGCGCAGAGCTCGCTGAGGCAGGCCTTGATCATGGAATTGGCAGGACGCGACGGGACGGACCGCACTATAAAGCGTGTGCGGGTGGGGCGCAGGGGCATAGTCGTTGCGAGGGAGACCTGGCGGGCGAGGTGCGCTTTGGAATCGTGTTCCGCATGGCACCGCTGTACGCCTGTACGACATACTGTAGTTTGGCTGTCGGTCCGAGGATTTTGGTAATCCTTTGCACATGTATTAGTAGTACGACAATACTCTGCCAGTTGTGTTGTGCATTTTATAGTAGGGTATGAAATTCTTAACTGCCCTCATAAGCAATGGACAGCTGTGAAGCACACAGCTTTTTGGTCATAAAGCTTTGGTAGAGTAGTATTATGATATAATGATAAAAACAGACAGACAGACAGACCAAACATAATCAAAAGAAAGACTTGAGACTTGTAACAATAAAATACGAGGACGCACATACTGGTGTCGGCGTCCATGTTCGCCTGTGATGCGCAGCCCAGTTCAGAGTTCAGACAACCTGTTCTTGTTATTCAGTCGTCCTCCTGCGACGCTGCACGTGGCTGCAAAGGGAGGCCGGCCAAGACGGCAGCAAGCAAGCAAGAAGCACAGGTTCAAAGCGCGCAAAGCTCCAGACAGGAGATAATTGCATCTATAGTCCTCGTACTCGCTGGCTACGTCCACTTCAGTCCTGGTACTTGCGTATTGCATCGATACGGTCCCGGTACATGAAAATACGTCATCAATACGGTCCCTGAGCTTGAAACGCCAGTCCTGGCTCTACACGTGCACGACGGACACCGTACTCCGCTGTATGCCACGTCAGACAGGGACCCACCAGTCAGCTCGGACCCACCCGTGGGAGTGGATAAGGCTGTAGCCGTTTCGTCCTGGGTCAAAAAATCCCCAATTCCGCTCCCGCAATCCCTAGCATCTCGTCACCCAAATCCTCCGATGGGCGGCGCGAGCGTCACCTCCACCACCCTGTCTGCCGGTTCGGAGAGTGAAGACGGCGGCACCTTCTCTGCGCGCTTCGTCCCGGAGGTGGATCGAGTCGCGACTTCTTCGGGCGCGGCTTATCCGCAGGAGATTTGGCGTCGGGCGAGCCTTGTCTCCCACGGAGAGGAGCCATGTCATGCTAACGCGCACTCCATCCATGGATGCGTTTGAGGCTCGCCACCGCGGGCTCGTCCTACTGGCCACTGCTGTAGGAGATGGCGAGGAGGCTCTGACGCCGGCCGCACTGCTGGCCGCCATCCAGGAGCGCTTTGGCGTCTTTGCCGTCGGAGTTGAGCATCGAGGTGGCTGCCCCTCATGACTGTGGTGTTGTTCTCAGCGGAGGAGAAGTGCAGTGGTGCTTCAATCGTCGATGAAGTTGAGGTCTTTGCCGCGGTGGATCAAGTTTGAGCGCCGGGTTAGAGATTCGCGGCACTCCGCTGCTCTGGAGTACAAGTGCAAGCTTAGTTTGAAGGCCTTCCGATCGGCGTGGTCGAAGCGATCGATGAAAGGCTGTTTGAAGGACTTGGGCGGAGAGCTGATAGAGATCATACCGCCGAAGAATCGGCGCGAGCTGGAGGTAATGGCGTGGCTCGTGACCCATCTAAAGTTGGCAAAGTGGTGGGCGTGGAGATGCAGAGCCTATCTTTGGCATTGTGCAGATCCTCCTCCACGATCGCTTGAAGAGTTAAATCGACCGTGAAATGGCCTCGTCCTCGGTCCTTCGTCGCCGAGGAAGAAGAAGACTCTGTTGTATCCTGTGATCTGTCACATGAAGGGCGTGGTGATCGTGGTCCGCCGCTTTCGTCGAAGGCCCGCTGATGCATGGCTGCCAATGAAGGGAGGACTGACTATAAGCACCGATTTAGCACTGTGCTTGGACAAATCGATGGCAGTATCTGTGATTTCTAAGGTGTAAAAGAGTCTGAACCACTATGTATGTCTCAAATGTAGTCTGTGAACCACTATCTATTTTTAGTGTGTCTTTTGTGAACTTGGTATCTAATATTCAGTAATTGTGAGACTATGTAAGACTATCTATGTATTGTTGAGATGATCTTCTAATATTGTACCTCTTGTGTCATTATGTGCTGTGTGAAATATTATGTGCTTTGTCAAAATGTGTTGTATCTTACAAGTACAGTACATACAAAAAGTTACTCATCTGGAGCATGATCATGAACACAATCTGCATACATAAGCTGGAGTACAGAATCTGCATATATAAGGTGGAGTACATTCCATACTAAATGTTACTGATCTGGTGGTAAAAACACAAAATACATGATCTGGAGCATGATCATGAACAGAACATGTTCGTTAACATGTTCCACATCTGATCATAAGCAGAACACACAAAAAAACCATCTACTTTCCTCGAGCTTGTCCTGCATGTCTCCTGTCCTACCTTAGTTCATCGAACATGCTAACTTTTCTAGGTTTTTTAAATCCTCTCATGTTACTTGAACTTGGTGCACTTGAGGTTCCACTTCTCTTCTTTTGTGATGGTTTGGACTGACATGCAAGCATCCTATGTTCCTCTGCCATTGCTTCTCTGATTTGTTGGGCTTCCTTCTTGTTTCTCTCTTGCACACATGCCTCAGATCTTGTTTCTTCCTCTTGGTTTCTGTTGTGCTCCCAAGCTTCCTGCCTTGATGCCTCCTGTGTTTGGAGAAATAATTGCCTTCTTTCCAACTCTTCAGCTTGATTTATAAGGAACATTGCCTCCTCTGCATCATATGCAGTCCTACAAAGTCTCTTCTTTTCCTCAGCTATTCTTTTCTTCTCTTCTGCTCTTTTTCTTTTTGCCTCTTCTGTTATTCTTTTCTTTTCATCCATAACTTCTCTTCTTTTGTCTGCCATGGCTAGTTTTTCCTGTAGGGCCTTCATTTTCTTCTCCTCACTAGCTTTTTTCTTCATTTCAGCAGCAAGTCTTTTTTGTTCTAGTACAGCTTTCTTTCTCTCCTCAGCAGCATTTTTCTTGGCAAGTAGTTCATCTTTCCTCCTTTGAGCAGATAAAATAATTTTCTCTTCCTCCTCCTTTAATTTTGCCATTCTTTGCATCATACTTGGCTTTGATCTGCTATTTCCTTCTCTCATTTGCAGCCCTAAGTCTGCCAAGTGCTATCACTTCTCTTTTCTGTGAACATCTCCTCCTTTGGTTCTTTGTCTTTGTGTTGAACTGGAGGCTGTGAGAGGAATTGCTCCTGTATGAAAGCACTCTGAGGCAGTGGCCCTTGCACAACTTCTTGGACCAGCCTAGACTCTCTCTGCATTAGTGTTAAGGTAGTTGTTAGTGTGTGCAAATTATGTGTACTTGGTTTTGGTTTGGTTTGTCACACCTGCTGTTTCACATACCTCTTGTGTCAGTGTAGCTAAAGTCTCTGGCTCATACAATGGTGGGACTTGGTTTGTCACACCTGCTGTTTGAAGATTAATCTCCTGCTCACAAGTAACACATTAGTACACATTAGTAAATTATTCAATGCTATGAGAAGTACATACAGTACTATTTGGAGAAGTAGACACATTACCTGAGTAAGGCCCACAGTTTCTTCATCAGAAGATGACACATCAGGTTCTGCTCTAACTTTATTTTTTTTTACAATTTTCTTTGGTTTAAGTCCCAACTTCCAGTCCAAACAGCCATTTATGTTATGGCCAGCACCACCACAATAGCCACAGTGTATGACAGCACCTGCCCTTGTGATTTGCACTCCTCTTTTTCCTTCCTTCTCTTCTGGTTGTTGTCTTCTGTTTTTTGCCCTTCTTCCTTTCTTCTTTTGAATTGGTGGTGGTAAGATTTTCCTGCCTTTCATCTTTGCCCACTCACTGACATCTTTACAAGGCATAACTATGTGCTCATATGCTTTGCAGTAAGTTGCAATGGAGTAACATGAGTTAACCCTAGACTCGGGTGGAATTTTGTCATACCTAAGAGCGAAACCCCATGACAAAGAAGGTATACGACAAATCCATCTTTTACAACTGCACATTTCCTCCTTGTGTCCACACTGAAATCAACTCCTCTATCATTCACTACAAACAGTCCTTGTCCATTGGTGCAGCTTGACAAGTTCTAGAAAATTCCACACTCTTCTCCAGTTTCTTTCTTATCTTTGGACATATAGCACCATGCCAGTTCAAACTCTCTTGCTGCTTTGCAAAATTCCTTCCCATATTCTGCCCTTTGATCCTTTGGATCATGCTTATGATAGGCATTTCCCTAGCCTCCAAAATATATCTGTTGAACACCTCACAGTTGTTATTTAACAGCACATCACACTTGGGGAAATCATTCTGGTAAGCCCTAACCCAGGTTTTTGGGTCCAACTCTGCAAGCCAATCATGAGCCTCTTGGCTGAGCAGTAACATCTGGTTCATATTTTCCCTAAATCTACCCTCTGTAGTACTCCTAGCACACTTCCATAATTGATTTTTCAAAGCTTCTCCTTTGAAGTTCTTGTTGAAATTCTGCCACAAATGCCTCACACAAAATCTGTGAGGTGATAAAGGAAACAACTCTTTAACTGCCTTTATTAAACCCTGCATGAAACATATCACAGAATTATTTGACATAAACATAACTCTTTTTGATGAAGCATAGCAGTAATTATTTGACAGAAATATAGCACACAATAAGTATTTGACAGAATTAAAGACATACTTTTTGCTTATGCGACATGATTGTCCATAACTCAGTGTTCACAATTCCTAAATCTTGCTTCAATGCGATTAGAAACCACCTCCAAGCTTTGGTGTCCTCCTCTGCACCACTTGCATGTGCAATAGGAATAATGCAATCATTGGGGTCCATTCCTCTGCATAACAGAACACCTCCATCTTGTGTCTTTAAGTGGCAACCATCTAGGAAAATGATTGGCCTACAAGCACATAAGAACCCCCTCTTGCATGCATCAAAAGAGAAGTAGCACTTCGAAATTGTCCTTCTTCGACAGGTCCAAGAAGGAAAGTACTTCGTGGTTTGATCTCCTCGGCTCATTTGCATAGTCCCATAGCAAGTTGTATTGTGCAATCTCATCTCCATATATGATATCATATGCAATCTTCCTAGCTCTCCCCAGCTTGCCCCTTTTAATTGTCATGTTCCAATCATCTTGCACAAAAGCTGCAAAAGCCTTCAATGATAATTTCTCACATGCCCTGATTTTGTCCACATATTTGTGAGCAATGTACCTAGCTGTAAAGGCTGTAACTTGCCACTTTTTCTCACAAGTATGTTCCCCATTAAATGTTTTCACCATGACAGAATTTGTTCTATTATCCCAAGATGCATACATATACCAGGGCAACCCTTCTCACACTTTGCAAGAAGCCTGATTTTGTCATTCTTTGGAAATGTGATGTTAACTCTCTCTTTGCAACTATACTCTCTCACAGCTTTCCTCAACAGCTCCACAGAAGAGAACAACTGCCCTGCATGGAACTTAGGTTCTTGCATGTCTGCTGCTGTGAAAGACTTGAAATTGAATTTCATCTCATCCTCATCTGAATCTGGAGCATTTAATTCCTCATCTTCGAGTTGCAATCCTCAACCACCTTCTTCCCTTTCTTGTCATGCATTGGTTGCAACTCCTCCTGTAATGATCATCATCTCCATCCTCCAAGTCATAGTCACTATCCACAATCTCGGTACATAATCACTTTATCGAGGAATCTGAGTCTGCATATTGTTCTTCCTCCTCTTCTGTTTTTCTTCCCCTTGGTCTCAACTTCACATAGAACTGTTGAGTGCTCTCAATTTCAACACTTTCATCCACAACACCACAAGAAACATTGCTCTCACAGGGATCTTTGTTCTCAGTTGCATTCATTTCCTTCTTCCTTGGGCTGAAAACAGGAGGGATTTGTGCTGCTGGATTAGCCACAACATCATCCCATTCTGCTCCTCCTCCAGAAATGTGGCTATCTAAATGATCCAGGTATATCATTTGAAAGTGGTGCCCTAGATTTATCTTTAGATACATACAGTGTTGGGGAACGTAGTAATTTCAAAAAATTTCCTACGCACACTCAAGATCATGGTGATGTATAGCAACGAGAGGGGAGAGTGTTGTCTACATACCCTTGTAGACCCGGCGGAAGCGATCTGGCGTAGAGGAAGTAGTCGTCGCGTCTCCTCGCGATCCGACCGATCCGGCGCCGTTACTCGGCGCCCCGAGTTCTTGACACACGTACAGCTCGATGGCGTCCCTCGTACTCGATCCAGCCGAGTGTCGAGGGAGAGTTCGTCGGCCGACGGCGTGGTGGCGATCTTGATGTTTCACGGCGCGAGGCTTCGCCTAAGCTTCGACGGTATGACCGAGGTGGAATATGGTGGAGGGGGGCACCGCACACGGCTAAGGAACGATCCGTAGATCAATACTTGTGTGTTATGGGGTGCCCCCTGCCCCCGTATATAAAGGAGGGAGGGGGGAGGCCGGCCGGCCCTAGAGGAGGCGGCGGAGGAGTCCTACTCCTCACCGGGAGTAGGACTCCCCCTTTCTAGTTGGATTAGGTTTGGGGGAGGGAAGAGGAGGCGCGCCCCCCTCCTTGTCCTATTCGGACTGGGGGAGAGGCGCGGACCACCACCTGGCCGCCCCCTCTTCTCCCTCGAGGCCCACCGAGGCCCATTTACCCCGGGGTTCCGGTAACCTCCGGTACTCGGTAAATTCTGTTTTCACCGGAACCATTCCGAACTCCAAACATAGGCTTCCAATATATCAATCTTTATGTCTCGACCATTTGAGACTCCTCGTCATGTCCGTGATCACATCCGGACTCCGAACTTCTTCGGTACATCAAAATACATAAACTCATAATAACATCGCCATCGAAACCTTAAGCGTGCGGACCCTACGGTTCGAGAACAATGTAGACATGACCTAGAACTATTCTCGGTCAATAACCAACAGCGGGACCTGGATGCCCATATTGGCTCCTACATATTCTCTGAAGATCTTTGTCGGTCAGACCGCATAACAACATACGTTGTTCCTTTGTCATCGGTATGTTACTTGCCCGAGATTCGATCGTCGGTATCAATACCTAGTTCAATCTCGTTATCGGCAAGTCTCTTTACTCGTTCCGTAATACATCATCTCACAACTAACTCATTAGTTGTAGTGCTTGCAAGGCTTCATGATGTGCATTACCGAGAGGGCCGAGAGATACCTCTCCGACAATCGGAGTGACAAAACCTAATCTCAAATCGCCAACCCAACATCTGCCTTTGGAGACACCTGTAGTACTCCTTTATAATCACCCGATTCGTTGTGACGTTTGGTAGCACCAAAGTGTTCCTCCGTTAAACGGAGTTGCATAATCTCATAGTTACAGGAACATGTATAAGTTATGGATGAAAGCGGTAGCAACATACTAAGCGATCGTGTGCTAAGCTAATGGAATGGGTCATGTCAATCGATCATTCTACTAATGATGTGACCTTGTTAATCAAATAACAACTCTTTGTTCATGGTTAGGAAACATAACCATCTTTGATTAACAAGCTAGTCTAGTAGAGGCATACTAGTGACATGTTGTTTGTTTATTCATTCACACATGTATCATGTTTCCGGTTAATACAATTCTAGCATGAATGATAAACATTTATCATGAAATAAGGAAATAAATAATAACTTTATTATTGCCTCTAGGGCATATTTCCTTGAGTCTCCCACTTGCACTAGAGTCAATAATCTAGATTACATAGTAATGATTCTAACACCCATGGAGTCTTGGTGCTGATCATGTTTTGCTCGTGGAAGAGGCTTAGTCAGCGGTGCGCAACATTCAGATCCGTATGTATCTTGCAAATCTCTATGTCTCCCACGGACTAAGTCCGGATGGAATTGAAGCGTCTCTTGATGTGCTTGGTCCTCTTGTGAAATCTGGATTCCTTCGCTAAGGCAATTGCTCGATATTGTCACGAAAGATTTTCATTGGACCCGATGCACTAGGTATGACACCTAGATCGGATATGAACTCCTTCATCCGACTCCTTCATTAGCTGCTTCGAAGCTGCTATGTACTCCGCTTCACATGTAGATCCCTTCTGACGCTTTGTTTAGAACTGCACCAACCGACAGCTCCTCCGTTTAGTGTAAATCGATCCGGTCTGCGATTTAGAATCGTCGGGATCGGTGTCAAAGCTTGCATCAACGTAACCGTTCGATGAGCTCTTTGTCACCTCCATATCTGAAACATATCCTTAGTCCTTTTCGGTATTTCAGGATGTTCTTGACCGCTGTCCATGATCCACTCTGGATTACTTTGGTACCTCCTGCTAAACTTATAGCAAGGCACACATCAGTCTGGTACACAGCATTGCATACATGATAGAGCCTATGGCTGAAGCATAGGAACATCTTTCATTTTCTCTCTATCTTCTGCGGTGGTGGGGCATTGAGTCTTACTCAACTTCACACCTTGTAACACAGCAAGAACCCTTCTTTGCTTGATCCATTTTGAACTTTTTCAAAATTTTGTCAAGGTATGTGCTTTGTGAAAGTCCAATTAAGCGTCTTGATCTATCTCTATAGATCTTAATGCCCAATATGTAAGCAGCTTCACCGAGGTCTTTCATTGAAAACTCTTATTCAAGTATCCCTTTATGCTATCCAGAAATTCTATATCATTTCCGATCAGCAATATGTCATCTACATATAATATCGTAAATGCTCTGAGCTCCCACTCACTTTCTTGTAAATCTGAGGCTTCTCCAAAAGTCTCAGACAAACCCAAATGCTTTGATCACACTATCAAAGCGTTTATTCCAACTCGAGATGCTTGCACCAGTCCATAAATGGATCATTGGAGCTTGCACACTTTGTTAGCTCCTTTGGATCGATAAAACCTTCGGTTGCATCATATACAACTCTTCTTCCGAAATCCATTCAGGAATGCGTCTTTACATCCATTTGCCAAATTTCATAATCATAAAATGCGGCAATCGCTAACATGATTCGGACGGACTTAAGCATCGCTCTGGTGAGAAGGTCTCATCGTAGTCAATCCCTTGAACTTGTCGAAAACCCTTTGCGACAAGTCGAGCTTTATAGACGATAACATTACCGTCGTGTCGGTCTTCTTCTTGAAGATCCACTTGTTTTCTATTGCTTGCCGACCCTCGGGCAAGTCAACCAAAGTCCATACTTTGTTTTCATACATGGATCCCATCTCGATTTCATGGCCTCAAGCCATTTTATGAATCTGGGCTCACCATCGCTTCTTCATAGTTCGTAGGTTCATCATGATCTAGTAGCATGATTTCCGAACAGGATTGCCGTACCACTCAGTGCGGATCTTACTCTGGTTGATCTCGAGGTTACAGAGTGACTTGATCGAAGTTTCATGATCAACATCATCAACTTCCTCACTACTTGGTGTAGGTGTTTCAGAAACCGGTTTCTGCGACGAACTACTTACAAGTAAGGGAGAAGGTACTATTACCTCATCAAGTTCCACTTTCCTCCCACTCACTTCTTTCGAGAGAAACTCCTTCTCTAGAAAGGATCCATTCTTAGCAACGAATGTCTTGCCTTCGGATCTGTGATAGAAGGTGTACCCAACTGTCTCCTTTGGGTATCCTATGAAGACACATTTCTCGATTTGGGTTCGAGCTTATCAGGTTGAAGCTTTTTCACATAAGCATCGCATCCCCAAACTTTAAGAAACGACAACTTTGGTTTCTTGCTAAACCACAGTTCATAAGGTGTCGTCTCAATGGATTTCGACGGTGTTCTATTCAGTGTGAATGCAGCCGTCTCTAGAGCATAACCCCAAAATGATAGCGGTAAATCTGTAAGAGACATCATAGATCGCACCATATCTAGTAAAGTGCGATTCGACGTTCGGACACACCATTACGCTGTGGTGTTCCGGGTGGCGTAAGTTGCAAAACTATTCCGCATTGTTTCAAATGTAGACCAAACTCGTAACTCAAATATTCACCTCCACGATCAGATCGCAGAAATTTAATTTTCTTGTTACGATGATTTTCAACTTCACTCTGAAATTCTTTGAACTTTTCAAATGTTTCAGACTTATGTTTCATTAAGTAGATATACCCATATCTGCTTAAGTCATCTGTGAAGGTGAGAAAATAACGATATCCGCCACGAGCCTCAACATTCATCGGACCACATACATCTGTATGTATGATCTCCAATAAATATGTTGCTCTCTCCATAGTACCGGAGAACGGTGTTCTAGTCATCTTGCCCATGAGGCACGGTTACATAAGTGCCAAGTGATTCATAATCAAGTGACTCCAAAAGTCCATCGAGATGGAGTTTCTTCATGCGCTTTATACCGATATGACCTAAGCGGCGGTGCCACAAATAAGTTGCACTATCATTATCAACTCTGCATCTTTTGGTTTCAACATTATGAATATGTGTATCACTACTATCGAGATTCATCAAAATAGACCACTCTTCAAGGGTGCATGACCATAAAAGATATTACTCATATAAATAGAACAACCATTATTCTCGATTTAAATGAATAACCGTCTCGCATCAAACAAGATCCAGATATAATGTTCATGCTCAACGCAGCACCAAATAACAATTATTTAGGTCTAAAACTAATCCGAAGGTAGATGTAGAGGTAGCGTGCCGACCGCGATCACATCGACTTTGGAACCATTTCCCACGCGCATCGTTACCTCGTCCTTTGCGAGTTAAGCAATCCGTAGTCCTGTTTGAGTTGCAAATATTAGCAACAAAACCAGTATCAAATACCGAGTGCTACTACGAGCTCTAGTAAGGTACACATCAATAACATGTATATCACATATACCTTTGTTCACCTTGCCATCCTTCTTATCCGCCAAATACTTGGGGCAGTTCCGCTTCGAAGACCGATGCGCTTGCGAGAGAAGCACTCGATTTCAGGCTTAGGTCCGGACTTGGGTTTCTTCTCTGAGCAACAACTTGCTTGCTGTTCTTCTTGAATTTCCTTCTTCTTCCCTTTGCCTTTCTTCTTGAAACTAGTGGTCTTATTGACCATCAACACTTGATGCTCCTTTTTGATTTCTACCTCCGCAGCCTTAAGCATTGCGAAGAGCTCAGGTATAGTCTTTACTAACCCTTGCATATTATAGTTCATCACGAAGCCTTTGTAGCTTGGTGGCGGTGATTGAAGAATTACATCAATGACACAATCATCCGGAAGATTAACTCCCAATTGTGTCAAGTGATTGTAGTACCCGGACATTACGAGTATGTGCTCACTAATGAACTATTCTCCTCCATCTTGCAGCTATAGAACTTATTGGAGACTTCATATCTCTCAATCCGGGCATTACATTGGAATATTAACTTCAACTCTGGAACATCTCATATGCTCCATGACGTTCAAAACGTCGTTGAAGTCCCGGTTCTAAGCCGTAAAGCATGGCACATTGAACTATAGAGTAGTCATCAGCTTTGCTCGCCAGACGTTCACAACATCCGGTGTTGCTCCAAAGCGAGTTGGCACCCAGCGGTGCATCCAGGCGTAACTCTTACGTGCAGCAATGAGGATAATCCTCGAGTTCGGACCCGATCCGTGTAATTGCTACCATCATCTTTCAACTTTGCTTTCTCAAGGAACGCATTAAAATTCAACGGAACAACAAAGACGAGCCATCTATCTACAATCAAACATAAACAAGCAAGATACTATCGGTACTAAGTTCATGATAAATTTAAGTTCAATTAATCATATTACTTAAGAACTCCCACTTAGAAAGACATCTCTCTAGTCATCTAAGTGATCACGTGATCCAAATCAACTAAACCATAACCGATCATCACGTGAAATGGAGTAGTTTTCAATGGTGAACATCTTATGTTGATCATATCTACTATATGATTCACGCTCGACCTTTCGGTCTCCGTGTTCGAGGCTATATCTGCATATGCTAGGCTCGTCAAGTATAACCCGAGTATTCGTGTGTGCAAAACTGGCTTGCACCCGTTGTAGATGGACGTGAGCTTATCACACTCGATCATCACGTGGTGTCCGGCACGATTTAACTTTGGCAGCGGTGCATACTCGGGAGAACACTTCTTGATAATTTAGTGAGAGATCATCTTATAATGCTACCGTCAATCAAAGCAAGATAAGATGCATAAAGGATAAACATCACATGCAAATTAATATAAGTGATATGATATGGTCATCATCATCTTGTGCTTCGTGATCTTCATCTCCGAGCACCACCATGATCACCATCGTCACCGGTAGCGACACCTTGATCTCCATCGTAGCATCGTTGTCGTCTCGCCAAACTTATGCTTCTCGACTATCGCTACCGCTTAGTGATAAAGTAAAGCATTACGAAGCGATTGCATTGCATACAATAAAGCGACAACCATATGGCTCCAGCCAGATTGCCGATAACCGGTTACAAAACATGATCATCTCATACAATAAAATATAGCATCATGTCTTGACCATATCACATCACAACATGCCCCGCAAAAACAAGTTAGGCGTCCTCTACTTTGTTGTTGCAAATTTTACGTGGCTGCTACGGGCTTGAGCAAGAACCAGTCTCACCTCGCATCAAAACCACAGCGATACTTCGTCAAATAGACTCCGTTTTAACCTTCTCAAGGACCGGGCGTAGCCACACTCAGTTCAACTAAAGTGAGAGAGCAGGCACCCACCAGTCACCTTTAAGCAACGAGTGCTCGCAGCGGTGAAACCAGTCTCGCGTAAGCGTCTGGCGTAATGTCGGTCAGGGCGCTTCATCTCACAATACCGCTGAACCAAAGTATGACATCTTTGGTAGGTAGTATGACTTGTATCGCCCACAACTCACTTGTGTTCTACTCGTGCAAAACATCAAACCATAGAAAAACCTAGGCTCGGATGCCATTTGTTGGGGAGCGTAGTAATTTCAAAAATTTCCTCGCACACTCAAGATCATGGTGATGTATAGCAACGAGAGGGGAGAGTGTTGTCTACATACCCTTGTAGACCCGGCGGAAGCGATCACAACGTAGAGGAAGTAGTCGTCGTTCTCCTCGCGATCCGACCGATCCCGGCGCCGTTACTCGGCGCCCCGAGTTCTTGACACACGTACAGCTCGATGGCGTCCCTCGTACTCGATCCAGCCGAGTGTCGAGGAGAGTTCCACGGCCGACGGCGTGGTGACGATCTTGATGTTTCACCGGCGCAGGCTTCGCCTAAGCTTGACGACGGTATGACCGAGGTGGAATATGGTGGAGGGGGCACCGCACACGGCTAAGGAACGATCCGTAGATCAATACTTGTGTGTTATGGGGTGCCCCCTGCCCTCAGATATAAAGGAGGGAGGGGGAGGCCGGCCGCCCTAGAGGAGGCGGCCGAGGAGTCCTACTCCTCACCGGAGTAGGACTCCCCTTTTCTAGTTGGATTAGGTTTGGGGAGGGGAAGAGGAGAGGCGCCGCCCCTCCTGTCCTATTCGGACTGGGGGAGAGGCGCGCCTGCCACCCCCGGCCGGCCCTCCTCTTCTCCCTCGAGGCCCACCGAGGCCCATTTACCCCGGGGTTCCAGTAACCTCCGGTACTCGGTAAATTCCTGTTTTCACCCGAACCATTCGAACTCCAAACATAGGCTTCCAATATATCAATCTTTATGTCTCGACCATTTGAGACTCCTCGTCATGTCCGTGATCACATCCGGACTCGAACTTCTTCGGTACATCAAAATACATAAACTCATAATAACCGCATCATCGAAACCTTAAGCGTGCGGACCCTACGGTTCGAGAACAATGTAGACATGACCTAGAACTATTCTCGGTCAATAACCAACAGCGGGACCTGGATGCCCATATTGGCTCCTACATATTCTCGAAGATCTTTGTCGGTCGGACCGCATAACAACATCGTTGTTCCTTTGTCATCGGTATGTTACTTGCCCGAGATTCGATCGTCGGTATCCAATACCTAGTTCAATCTCGTTATCGGCAAGTCTCTTTACTCGTTCCGTAATACATCATCTCACAACTAACTCATTAGTTGTAGTGCTTGCAAGGCTTTAGTGATGTGCATTACCGAGAGGGCCCAGAGATACCTCTCCGACAATCGGAGTGACAAAACCTAATCTCGAAATCGCCAACCCAACATCTGCCTTTGGAGACACTGTAGTACTCCTTTATAATCACCCGATTCGTTGTGACGTTTGGTAGCACCAAAGTGTTCCTCCGTAAACAGGAGTTGCATAATCTCATAGTTACAGGAACATGTATAAGTTATGGATGAAAGCAAGTAGCAACATACTAAGCGATCGTGTGCTAAGCTAATGGAATGGGTCATGTCAATCGAGATCATTCTACTAATGATGTGACCTTGTTAATCAAATAACAACTCTTTGTTCATGGTTAGGAAACATAACCATCTTTGATTAACAAGCTAGTCTAGTAGAGGCATACTAGTGACATGTTGTTTGTTTATTCATTCACACATGTATCATGTTTCCGGTTAATACAATTCTAGCATGAATGATAAACATTTATCATGAAATAAGGAAATAAATAATAACTTTATTATTGCCTCTAGGGCATATTTCCTTCATACAGTCCACATCAGTATCATTAGCCAAAAGCCGTGCAGCACCTTCATTTAGCTGACAACCAGGGGGCAACCAATAGATATCTATTCTACCTGACATTTCATAACCCAATTCCTCGACTATTTCTTCAAACATGCTGAAATAGGTGATGTCCTTATGACAGTAATCAAAGCAAACCTTATGGCCATCCAGATAGCACCTATTCTGCCCACTCCCAAAGAAAAAGCCTCCATGGATCACCTCAACAGTGAAATATCCACTTTCTCTATCTGAAAAACAATAAGAACATCAATTATTTCAGATAACTGAACATTAAGAACATAAATAACTCAAACCCTAGAATAATTTCTGCAAATTTGCATACAGTCCACATATTCATAGAACTAGCATGGGCAAAACGGCCTAATCACAGCAAATAAACATTTTTTCACCCCAATTGTACATCAAATCGACCCAAGAACACTGGGTACTGACGTACCGTACGCCGGAGCCGCCTCGCCGTCGGGCCGCCGTCGCCGGACCTGCATCGCCGCCAAACTGCGTCGACTCCTTTCACCGGGCGTCCAACTTGCTTTCACCACGCGCATACTAATCTGAGGGCGACGATCGCCGATCATCCGCCGCCGCACACCATGGCCGCTAGGGTTGCTCTCTGCTCGCACTCCTCTGTTTAGCGTGGGAGGGGGGGAGAGAACAGGGGAGATCGAGACGAGAACAGGGGGCAATTTGCGAAATAACAGGTGGGGCTAGAGCTGACTGGTGGGTCCGAGCTGATGGTGGGTCCACGCTGACGGCGTGGCATCTGGAGTCGGTGTCGTCGTGCGTGTAGAGCCAGGACTGGCGTTTCAAGCTCAGGGACCGTATTGATGACGTATTTTCATGTACCGGGACCGTATCGATGCAATACGCAAGTACCAGGACTGAAGTGGACATAGCCAGCGAGTACGAGGACTATAGATGCAATTATCTCCTCCAGACAGTAGACGCGGTTTGATTGCGATCTCGATCGTTCGGTGGATAGGATCGGATTAGTAAGAAACTAAAGGCATGGTCCGTGCGATTCGTTGTTTAAGGAGAGCGAGTGGGGAGAAGGTGGGGAATTGCTTAGCAGTTGTGGATTAATTAGGAGCACTGTTGTTTAAGCTAAAGCGGCGAGTAAAGTATCAGCACGAGGAACGCGGGGCTACTTTCGCCAAGGCGCGCGCTGTGGCAGTATGATTTAGAAGCAGGTTATTTCTGGTCAACGGGTTAAGCAAAGATGAGAAATCATTGGTTTTCATGACAAGTCTGCATCAACGATGATATAACTTCTTGACGGTGTTTGGGTGGTAATCCTTGTTCGCACACGAACACTTCACCTTTATCCCGACATTGAGCACGTTTCGCAAGCCAATGTTGGCGGAGAAGCCTCGGCTGAAGCACGATTCACAAGTTATGCCGGCAATAATATGTTTTCCTTTTTTTCGAAAAGGAGGATAGACCCCGGCCTCTGCATATGGATGATGCATGCGGTCATCTTATTAATTATTCGCATAGTCCATATAAAGTAATACATCAGTCAGCATGAAGCACCATCTAGGAAACACATGTTGCTATCTTATCCCATTGATGAAGGTGTGTCGAATATCCGGGCCTAATACTAAATGGACATCACACCAAACCCTAACATCTAAAGTCCGATGCGTCAGCCCAGCCACACATCGGGACTGGGTCCCATACCGGACCGACGCACTCTCAGAGGCTGTCGCCGCCATCTTCCATCGGTCCATCTCCAGAGCAGAAACTGACCCATCGACCTTGCCTGGCCTGCAGTCGACGACACCACGACGCCAGACAACTCCACCATTCTGCACGTATCCGTCCACAGGCGCCTGTCACCGAACCTCTGCAGCACCATGCCATCGGGATCCGCCGTCGGCCTTGTGGTGGATGAGACACCGCTCTTCGCTTGTCCCGTCCAACTAGCCCTTGCTCCAAAACGACGCCCTCAGAGAGACAAACGACATCAAAGGTATCATCATTGTCCGATCCGGTAGATCTAGATCTAGGGTTTCCCTCGGAGCATCACGAATGGGGTGCCACGACCTGCAACAACGATGCCTCGAGAAGGGAACAACGTCACAGACACCGCCATCGTCCGCCATGATCGAAGTCGGCACGATTTTCACCGGAAATCGCGTCCCCCCAACCTCGCAGCTGTCTGGAACCGAACGGAGCCTCGACGTGGAGACGAGGGCCGCCGTCGGCAGGGAGCCTCTAGCTGCCCCTCACCGGTCCTCCTCGCGCCACCGGGCAGCCAAGGCCGTACAAAGACGAATCTGGATAGGATGCCAGATCCGCAGCCATCGGAGCCACCCATGCGCCCGCGGCCGCCACACCGCCGCCCATGTACGTTCCCATCGCGGTCGCGCAGCAGGGGCGCCGCCCTTACTGCTGCCCCCAGCCTTCCTGCGTGAGACGCCGCCTCCGCCTCATAGGATCTGCCGGAACGACCACCCACCCTGGATCTTCGATGCAGGGCCCGCCGCCACCGCGGCCCTTGTCGGCCGTAGAGGCGGCTTGGGATGGAGGAGCGGGGAGGGGCTGGCGGCACGGGATCGGGGGGCCCTGGCACCGCCCAAGGGGAGGCAACGCAAGGGGGAGGGGAGGCGCCGCCAAGTGTCGCCCATAGACAGGTACAGATAGCGAGCACGGACTGACGCGAGGGGGTGTCTTGCCGGCAATAATATGGGAAGGCATGAAACCTTACGCGCTCAAGAGGGACCACGTCAAAGAGGGGAGCGGCTATGGGCTGCCTTAGGTCCGCTCAATCGCCGCTAGAGTCTCAAGGATTGCTGCGCTCCAACACGAAGACTGAGGGAGCAAAACATAGGAGAGACAAAAAAATAGATGAATTGTAATAGATGAGTTTGTGATCCTGTATTGTTGTTCATGTTGGGGAACGTAGTAATTTCAAAAAAATCCTATGCACACGCAAGATCATGGTGATGCATAGCAACGAGAGGGGAGAGTGTTGTCCATGTACCCTCGTAGACCGAAAGCGGAAGCGGAAGCACAACGCGGTTGATGTAGTCGTACGTCTTCACGGCCCGACCGATCAAGCACCGAAAGTACAGCACCTCCGAGTTCTTGCACACGTTCAGCAAGATGACGTCCCTCAAACTCTGATCCAGCCGAGTGTCGAAGGAGAGTTCTGTCAGCACGACGGTGTGGTGATGATGATGATGTTCTACCGACGTAGGGCTTTGCCTAAGCACCGCTACGATATTATCGAGGTGGAATATGGTGGAGGGGGGCACCGCACATGGCTAATAGATCTCAAGGATCAATTGTTGTTGTGTCTAGAGGTACCCCCCTGCCCCCGTATATAAAGGAGCAAGGGCGGGGGCCGGGCCAGAGGGGCGTGCGGAGGAGTCCTACTCCCACCGGGAGTTGGACTCCTCCTTCCTTGTCCAAGTAGGAGAGGGAAGGAAGGAAGAGGGAGGAAGGAAGGCGCGCCTCCTTGTCCTATTCGGACTACGGGGGGCGGCCCCGCCTCTGGCCGCCTCCTCTTCTCCACTTTGGGCCCATGAGGCCCATTAACCCTCCGGGGTTCCGTAACCCCGGTACTCAGATATATCCGATAACCCCCGGAACCATTCCGGTGTCCGAATATAGTCGTCCAATATATCAATCTTCATGTCTCGACCATTTCGAGACTCCTCGTCATGTTCGTGATCACATCCGGGACTCCGAACTATCTTCGGTACATCAAAACATATAAACTCATAATATAACTGTCATCTAACTTTAAGCGTGCGGACCCTACGGGTTCGAGAACTATGTAGACATGACCGAGACACGTCTCCGGTCAATAACCAATAGCGGAACCTGGATGCTCATATTGGCTCCTACATATTCTACGAAGAGCTTTATCGGTCAAACCGCATAACAACATACGTTGTTCCCTTTGTCATCGGTATGTTACTTGCCCGAGATTTGATTGTCGGTATCTCAATACCTAGTTCAATCTTGTTACCAGCAAGTCTCTTTACTCGTTACGTAATGCATCATTCCGTAACTAACTCATTAGCTACATTGCTTGCAAGGCTTATAGTGATGTGCATTACCGAGAGGGCCCAGAGATAAACCTAATCTCGAAATACGCCAACTCAACATGTACCTTTGGAGACACCTGTAAAGCTCCTTTATAATCACCTAGTTACGTTGTGACGTTTGGTAGCACACAAAGTGTTCCTCCGGTAAATGGGAGTTGCATAATCTCATAGTTGTAGGAGCATGTACAAGTCATGAAGAAAGCAATAGCAACATACTAAATGATCAAGTGCTAAGCTAACGGAATGGGTCAAGTCAATCACATCATTCTCCTAATGATGTGATCCCGTTAATCAAATGACAACTCATGTCTATGGTCAGGAAACACAACCATCTTTGATCAACAAGCTAGTTAAGTAGAGGCATACTAGTGACACTATGTTTGTCTATGTATTCACACATGTATTACATTTCCGGTTAATACAATTCTAGCATGAATACTGCGAGCATTAGTAAGGTACACATCAATAACATGTATATCAAATACCCAGGTGCTACTGCGAGCATTAGTAAGGTACACATCAATAACATGTATATCACATATGCCTTTATTCACCTTGCCATCCTTCTTATCCGCCAAATACTTGGGGCAGTTCCGCTTCCAGTGACTAGTCTGCTTGTAGTAGAAGCACTCAGTCTCAGGCTTAGGTCCAGATTTGGGTTTCTTCTCTTGAGCAGCAACTTGTTTGTCGTTCTTCTAGAAGTTCCCCTTCTTCTTCCCTTTACCCTTTTTCTTGAAACTGGTGGTCTTATTGACCATCAACACTTGATGCTCCTTTTTGATTTCTACCTCCGCAACTTTTAGCATTGCAAAGAGCTCGGGAATAGTCTTGTCAATCCCTTGCATATTATAGTTCATCACGAAGCTCTTGTAGCTTGGTGGCAGTGTTTGAAGAATCCTGTCAATGACACTATCATTAGGAAGATTAACTCCCAGTTGAATCAAGTGATTATTATACCCAGATATTTTGAGTATATGTTCACAGACAGAACTATTCTCTTCCATCTTGCAGCTATAGAACTTATTGGAGACTTCATATCTCTCAATCCGGGCATTTGCTTGAAATATTAACTTCAACTCCTGGAACATCTCATATGCTCCATGACGTTCAAAACGTCGTTGAAGTCCCGGTCCTAAGCCGTAAAGCATGGCACACTGAACTATCGAGTAGTCATCAGCTTTGCTCTGCCAGACGTTCTTAACATCGTCAGTTGCATCTGCAGCAAGCCTGGCACCCAGCGGTGCTTCCAGGACGTAATTCTTCTGCGCAGCAATGAGGATAACCCTCAAGTTATGGACCTAGTCCGTGTAATTGCTACCATCATCTTTCAACTTAGCTTTCTCAAGGAACGCATTAAAATTCAGCGGAACAACAGCACGAGCCATCTATCTACAACAAACATATACAAGCAAAATACTATCAGGTACTAAGTTCATGATAAATTTAAGTTCAATTAATCATATTACTTAAGAACTCCCACTTAGATAGACATCCCTCTAATCATCTAAGTGATCACGTGATCCAAATCAACTAAACCATGTCCGATCATCATGTGAGATGGAGTAGTTTTCAATGGTGAACATCACTATGTTGATCATATCTACTATATGATTCACGCTCGACCTTTCGGTCTCGGTGTTCGAGGCCATATCTCAGATATGCTAGGCTCGTCAAGTTTAACCTAAGTATTCAGCGTGTGCAACTGTTTTGCACCCATTGTATTTGAGCGTAGAGCCTATCACACCCGATCATCATGTGGTGTCTCAACACGAAGAACTTTCGCAACGGTGCATACTCAGGGAGAACACTTATACCTTGAAATTTAGTGAGAGATCATCTTATAATGCTACTGCCAATCAAAGCAAAATAAGATGCATAAAGGATAAACATCACATGCAATCAATATAAGTGATATGATATGGCCATCATCATCTTGTGCTTGTGATCACCATCTCCAAAGCACCGTCATGATCATCATCGTCACCGGCGCGACACCTTGATCTTCATCGTAGCATCATTGTTGTTTCGCCACCTATTGCTTCTATGACTATCGCTACCGCTTAGTGATAAAGTAAAGCAATTACAGGGCGATTGCATTGCATACAATAAAGCGACAACCATATGGCTCCTCCCAGTTGCTGATAACTCGGTTACAAAACATGATCATCTCATACAATAAAATATAGCATCACGTCTTGACCATATCACATCACAACATGCCCTGCAAAAACAAGTTAGACGTCCTCTACTTTGTTGTTGCAAGTTTTACGTGGCTGCTACGGGTTGAGCAAGAACCGTTCATACGTACGCATCAAAACCACAACGATAGTTCGTCAAATTCTTGTTGTTTTAACCTTCTCAAGGACCGGCATAGCCACACTCGGTTCAACTAAAGTTGGGAAACCGACACCGCCAGGACACCTATGTGCAAAGCACGTCGGTAGAACTAGTCTCGCGTAAGCGTCGCATAATGTCGGTCCGGCCGCTTCATCCAACAATACCGCCCGAACAAAAGTATGACATGTTTGGTAAGCAAGATGACTTGTATCACCCACAACTCACTTGTGTTCTACTCGTGCATATAACATCTACGCATAAAACCTGGCTCGGATGCCACTGTTGGGGAACGTAGTAATTTCAAAAAAAATCCTACGCACACGCCAGATCATGGTGATGCATAGCAACGAGAGGGGAGAGTGTTGTCCATGTACCCTCGTAGACCGAAAGCGAAAGTGTTAGCACAACGCGGTTGATGTAGTCGTACGTCTTCACGACCCGACCGATCAAGCACCGAAAGTACGACACCTCTGAGTTCTTGCACACGTTCAGCTCGATGACGTCCCTCGAACTCCGATCCATCCGAGTGTCGAAGGAGAGTTCCGTCAGCACGACGGCGTGGTGATGATGATGATGTTATACCGACGCAGGGCTTCGCCTAAGCACCGCTACGATATTATCGAGGTGGAATATGGTGGAGGGGGCACCACACACGGCTAATAGATCTCAGGGATCAATTGTTGTTGTGTCTAGAGGTGCCCCACTGCCCCCGTATATAAAGGAGCAAGGGGAAGGGGGCGGCCGGCCAGGAGGGGGCGTGCCAGGAGGAGTCCTACTCCCACCGGGAGTAGGACTCCATCCTTTCCTTGTCCAAGTTGGAGAGGGGGAAGGAAGGGAGAGAGGGGAGGAAGGAAAGGGGGGCCCCGCCCCCCCTTCTTGTCCTATTCGGACTAGAGGGGGGGCGCGCCCTGCCCCGCCGCCCTCCTCTTCTCCACTTTGGGCCCATGAGGCCCATTAACCCCGGGGTTCAGTACCCCGGTACTCCGGTATATATCCGATAACCCCCGGAACCATTCCGGTGTCCGAATATAGTCGTCCAATATATCAATCTTCATGTCTCAACCATTTCGAGACTCCTCGTCATGTCCGTGATGACATCCGGGACTCTGAACTATCTTCGGTACATCATAACATATAAACTCATAATATAACCGTCATCTAACTTTAAGCGTGCGGACCCTACGGGTTCGAGAACTATGTAGACATGACCGAGACACGTCTCCGGTCAATAACCAATAGCGGAACCTGGATGCTTATATTGGCTCCTACATATTCTACGAAGATCTTTATTGGTCAAACCGCATAACAACATACGTTGTTCCCTTTGTCATCGGTATGTTACTTGCCCGAGATTTGATCATCGGTATCTCAATACCTAGTTCAATCTCGTTACCGGCAAGTCTCTTTACTCGTTACGTAATGCATCATTCCGTAACTGACTCATTAGCTACATTGCTTGCAAGGCTTATAGTGATGTGCATTACCGAGAGGGCCGGAGATACCTCTCCGACAATCGAGTGACAAAACCTAATCTCGAAATACGCCAACTCAACATGTACCTTTGGAGACACAGTAGAGCTCCTTTATAATCACCCGATTCGTTGTGACGTTTGGTAGGACACAAAGTGTTCCTCCGGTAAACGGGAGTTGCATAATCTCATAGTTGTAGGAACATGTATAAGTCATGAAGAAAGCAATTGCAACGTACTAAACAATCAAGTGCTAAGCTAACGGAATGGGTCAAGTCAATCACATCATTCTCCTAATGATGTGATCCCGTTAATCAAATGACAACTCATGTCTATGGTCAGGAAACACAACCATCTTTGATCAACGAGCTAGTCAAGTAGAGGCATACTAGTGACACTATGTTTGTCTATGTATTCACACATGTATTATGTTTCCGGTTAATACAATTCTAGCATGAATAATAAACATTTATCATGATATAAGGAAATAAATAATAAATTTATTATTGCCTCTAGGGGATATTTCCTTCAGTTTAGTCGGCCTACTCATCTACTCCCTCTGTCCCATAATATAAGAATATTTTTTACAATATACACTAGTGCCAAAAATGTTCTTATATTATGGGATGAAGTGTCAAAAATGCTCTTATATTGTTTATGGGAAGGAGGTAGTATATATGAAGCGGCTAGACTTCCCGTACAAGAAAATTGACTTCAATTTTGGTCTAAATATCTAAATACCTTAATTTGGATAATCGGGTCCAGAATTTTGCACAAGTAAAAGTAAGTCATTTTGTATCAGATGCACAAGTTGCATTTGACCTAAGATTGAGATAATCCAAAAACCGAAGTTGTTCATCTCAACGAAACGAAGAGGATTCATCTTGAATATGTTTACATTTGAAGCCATCTTGGTGAGTCAATATATACAATCCAAAAGTTATTGTTAGTAGAATACCATCCAACCATGTAGAGGCTGGGCGTAATGCTTAAATCTTTTAAGTAATAAATTGTCCCCTTTTCAAAAAGAATACCACCCAGCCAGTACATAGGACATGTCCTGTGTGGTGTGGGGGCAGCCGATACAAGAGTAAATTGGCACTAGTCAGGACATGCCCTGTGTGTTGTGTGGTCTGGGGGTAGCTGATACAGGAGTAAATTGGCACCAGGACATGTCTTGTCCACAGGAAAATACCAGTTTCTCCTTGTTTTTTAAATTGTCTCTATAAGTTGCTGTTGAACGTGACATATCTTGTATTGCTAGTCTTATCTTCTCTAGCCTTGTATAGCTAACTCCTAGAGATATGGTAGGATTAATTACCTTGTCACGCAAGACATCCTGTGTATATATTGTAACCTACTCCATGGAATACAATGAGTTGCATCCTATACCTCTCTACATGGTATCAGTTTACCCTACGATCCTAATCGCTTCCGCCTCAAGCCGACGCTGCCGCCGCATCTCCCTGTAGCCGCCGTCGCGCCTCCTCAAACCCTAGGCCGCTGCCGCATCTCCTGCAGCCGCCGCCACCGCAACTCACCCAACCCCGTCGCCGCCGCTCCTCTCCCGTAGCAGCCGCCGCACCCCTCCCTAACCCTAAACCTGCTGCTGCTTCTCCTCGCAGCCGCCACCCTCCCTCCCCTCCCACGCAGCCGCTGCTTTCCGCCGCTGCCATCTTCCACCTCTACCCCCTCCAAAAACCCTAACCCCGCCACGTCTCGCTCCAAGGCCGACCCCTCTGACGCCGGCTCCTTTGCCGATGCCATGTTCACCTCGGACGTCTCAATGAGCTCCACATCAAGGATTATGTGCCCATCACCCTCGACCTCGACTCGCCATCCTACAATGCATGGCGCACCTACTTTGCGCTCTTGTTCCGCTCCTACCGTCTCATCGAGCACGTCGATGGGAGCATGGACCTCCGCGACATGAAGGACGATGACGAGTGGCTTGCCGTGGATGCCCGCATCGTCAAGTGGCTCTTCCTCACCATCTCTCCAGGCCTCTTCAACATGGTGAACGCCCGTGACCCCTCGGCGTACGCCATGTGGACACGGCTATGTGATCTCTTCCTCGACAATCAGCTCCAACGTCGTGTCTTCCTCCAAGGTGAATTCTTCACTATGCAGCAAAATGATCTTTCGATCGATGAGTACTGCACGCGGCTGAAGGTTCTCGCCGACGAGCTGCGCAACGTCGGCATGAACATCGACGACTCCGTCCTCCTCACCAACCTCCTTCGGGGCCTCCACCCCGACCTCGGCCAGTCCGCCACCAACCTCTCCCTCGTAACGTCGACGTACGTGAAGGCGGTCACGTACCTTCGCATGGAGGAGAAGCGTCTCCGCCACTCCGCCTGGCAGGCCACTCACGGCGATCTTCACGTTGGAATCGCCGCCAGCCACGGTGCTTCCCCAACTCAGCGGGGCAGCGCCCTCCGCTCTGCCCGCCACCGCGCTGCGCCCTCCGTGACAGCAAGCAAAAGGTCACGGGGCGGGGCATAACTCCAACACGACGCCGCGCCCCCAGCGCCCTCCGCGGCTGCTCCTCCTTCGCCTTGGCTCTCGGGGTATAACCCATGGACGGGAGTGGTGCATGCCTACTCTATGCCCGTCCCCCACCCACCGGCTCTGGGTATTCTCGGGCCACGGCCGAGTACTCCTCAAGCGTTGCTGACCATGCTGGTTCCCGCTGTGTATGGCACCGCCGCGGCCTATGGTGGCCCGTCGGCCTATGGTGGTCCCTCGGCGTACGGCGGTTCGTCGGGCTATGGTGCATATGGCGGCGCCCCTCCGGTCTATGACCCGGTGCTCCTCTCTGCCCTTCATGCTGCACCCTCACCGAGTACCTACAACGGAGGCGGCGATTGGTACATGGACACCGGCGCCGCCGCTCACATGGCCTCTAACCCCGGTATCTTATCTCGTGCCGCCCCCTATCCCTTCTCCTCCTGCATCATGGTTGGTGATGGAAGCTCTCTTCCCATCACCCATCATGGTTCATCCTCCCTTTCGTTACCCTCTTCTTCTTTAACTCTCAATAATGTGCTCGTTTAACCATCCTTAATTAAAAACCTTTGTTCTGCTCGTACTCTTACTCGTGAAAATCCTGCCACTGTTGAGTTTGACGCTCTCAGTTTTTCTATTAAGGATGCTCTCTCCCGGAGGGTTCTGCACCGATGTGATTCTCCCGATGATCTCTACCCATGCGGTGCTTCTACACGCAGTGGCCCGGTCGCTCTTCATGCCGATGTCTCGCTTTGGCACGCTCGTCTCGGTCATCCCGACGCCGACGCTCTTCATAAAATTTTGAGCACTTTTCCCATTTCATGTAATAAATCAGCGGCTCACACTTGTCATGCTTGCCGCATAGGAAAACATGTTCGTCTACCGTTTTCTTCATCTTCATCAATTGCTACTTTTCCCTTTGATATTATTCATTGTGATGTTTGGACATCCCCAGTACCTAGCAATTCAGGTTTACCATATTACCTTGTGATTTTAGATGATTTTTCACACTTCACTTGGACTTTTCCGTTATGCCGAAAATCCGACGTCGCCTCCACCCTCCACTCATTTTATGCCTACGTCAACACCCACTTTCATCGCACCATTGCTCATCTTCAAACCGATAACGGAAAAGAATTTGATAACCTCGCCATTCGACATCTTCTATCTACTCATGGCACCATATTTCGCTTAACTTGTCCATACACCTCCCAACAAAATGGCCGTGCCAAACGTATTCTCCGCACCCTCAATGAGAGTGTCCGTGCTTTGCTCTTTCATGCACACATGCCGCCTCGCTTTTGGCCCGATGCTCTCGCCACAGCCACTCTCCTTCTCAACATCTGGCCTTGCAAACCACGCTGGAACTAATACCCCTCACCATCTTCTGTTTGGGTCTCCTCCATCCTATGATGATCTTCACATCTTTGGTTGCTTGTGTTATCCCAATATCACTGCTACCGCGCCCCAGAAGCTTGCACCACGCTCTCTCGCTTGTGTCTTTCTTGGCTATCAACCCAACACCAAAGGCTTTCGCTGCTTCGACCCGGTCTCTCGTCGAGTGTTCATCTCGCGGCATGTTTACTTTGACGAAGCTGTTTTTCCCTTTGAGCAGGTTTCATCGATAGCAGCTCCGACCTCGAATGCTCCCACTCGACGGTCTCGAGGAGCCCTTGCGCTTCCCTCGCTGCGCCCGCCTTCTTCTTTGGCGGGTCCTTCAGGCTTATCGGCGGGGCCCTTCTCGCCGGCTCAGGAGGAGCCGGTCTCGCCCCAGCAGGCATCGGCTGGGCCATCGGCCGTGTCTTCGCCCATTCACGTCGCGGCCTCGCCTGCCGCGGCGGCCTCCCTGCCACCTGAGGCTCCCCCTCGCGGCCCTGTCGCCATCGCCGTCGCGGCTACGTCCGCGGCCCTATTGCCGTCGCTGGTACGGCCACCCGCGGCTTCGCTCGTGGCTCTATCGCCGTTGCCAGTGCTGCCACCCGTGGCCTCGGCCGCGGTTTCGTCGTTGTCACCTGCGGCCTCGCCGCCCTCGTCACCTGCGGCCTTGGATGTTGTCATGCCGTCGTCATCGGTGGTCTCGTCTCCGGCCTCGCTCGCCGCCTCGTCACCGGCTGTCACCATGGCCGCGCCTTCACCCGAGGCTGTGGCTCCTCCTCAACGGCGGGCTCGGCCACCGCCTCCGCCGCCTCATCATTCTATGGTGACACATGCCAAGGATGGGATCCGGCAACCGAACCCTCGCTATCATAACATCAGTGTCACGGTCATCTCACCCGTACCGCGCTTGGTGTGTTCTGCGTTGAGTGATCCGCATTGGCTCGCCACCATGCGCTTTGAGTATGATGCCCTCGTCGCCAACCGGACTTGAACGCTGGTTCCTCGTCCCCCTGGAGCAGTGGCGGAGGTAGAGGGTGGCCAGGGTGGGCCATGGCCCACCCTGAGATTTCAATATAGGTTTTATATCATAGGAGAAAGACTTTTTTTAAAAAAAGCAATGTATTTGTACAGTAGCATTCTTGGTCCACCCTCGTTCAATCGCCTAGCTCCGCCACTGCCCTAGAGCCAACATCATTACTGGCAAGTGGGTATTTTGGCATAAGTTCCTTCCGGATGGCTCTTTGAACAGGTACAAGGCCTGTTGGGTTGTCCGTGGCTGCACAGCGTGCCGGCGTTGATTTCTCGGAGACCTTTTCTCCGGTTGTCAAACCCGCCACGATTCATGTTGTCCTTTAGCTCGCTGCATCTCGTCATTGGCCTGTTCATCAGCTCGACATCAACAACAATTTTCTTTATGGTCATCTCTAGGAGCGTGTTCACTGTCAGCAGCCTACTGGTTTTGTTGATCCCACTCGGCCTGATGATGTCTACTTGCTCTCACGATCTCTCTATGGTCTGAAGCAGGCGCCTCGTGCTTGGTATCACCGCATTGCCGCGTTCGTCACTGGTCTTGGGTTTCGCAGCACCACCTCGGACACATCGCTATTTGTGCTTCGTCGAGCTGATCATGTCGCCATGCTCCTCTTGTATGTTGACGATATTGTCATCACCGCCTCTCGCGCGGACATACTTCACGACATCATCGGTTGTCTTGGTTCTGAGTTTCGGCTGAAGGACTTGGGCGCATTGCACTTCTTCCTCGGCATTAATGTGCGACGTGATGCCTCCGGATTTTTTCTACATCACGGACAGTATGTTCTTGATCTCTTGGATCGTGCTGGTATGACCGACTGCAAGCCTGCTGCCACCCCTGCCGAGGCCAAGCCAAAGCTTTACGCCATCGCCGCCAACCCGCCACAGATGCCGCTCTCTACCGCAGATATTGTTGGTGCTCTTGAAGACTCACGCCACCGCACCGGACATTCAGTTTGCGGTGCAACAAGTTTGCTTGCATATACACTCGCCCCGTGATGTTCACTGGTCCTTGGTCAAGCGCATTCTTCGGTATATTCGTGGCACACCGACCATCGGACTTCGTCTTCGTGCCTCCACCTCCACCAAGTTGCTCGCTTACACTGATGCGGATTGGGCTGGCTGTCCTGTCACTCGACGGTCCACATCGGGATATTGTGTCTTCTTTGGTAACTCTCTCATCTCTTGGTCCTCCAAGCGGCAGCCCACCATCTCCCGCTCGAGTGCCGAGGCCGAGTACCGTGCCGTCGCCAATGTTGTTGCCGAGACATGTTGGCTCCGCCAGCTACTTGGCGAACTTCGGGTTCCCATCCCGAAAGCTACGATGGTTTATTATGATAATGTTTCGGCCAGCTATCTCGCGGCCAACCCAGTGCAGCACAAGTGCACCAAGCATATTGAACTTGATGTTCACTTCGTCCGTGAGAAGGTACAGTTGGGTCAGCTTCGTGCTCTTCATGTACCGACCACCCAACAGTTTGCCGACATTATGACCAAGGGGCTTCCAACCGCTGCATTCCAGGAGTTTCGTTCCAGTCTTTGCATCGCCCGGCCGACGCTCGATCATGGGGGGTTGAACGTGACATATCTTGTATTGCTAGTCTTATCTTCTCTAGCCTTGTATAGCTAACTCCTAGAGATATGGTAGGATTAGTTACCTTGTCACGCAAGACATCCTGTGTATATATTGTAACCTACTCCATGGAATACAATGAGTTGCATCCTATACCTCTCTACAGTCGCAATGACATCAGAAAAAAACAAAAAGACATTCCATTCATTTGGGATGAAAACTGCCAAACAAACAATTGTTTGCTTTAATGAGGTGAACAACTTTCATGTTGAAAAGTTTTTCATTTGAGGTCACCTTAATTACTTATTTTTCCTTGGCAAAATCTGATCTCAACACATGCCCTCTGTTTTTTGGCAAAGCTATCATGCCAAAAACAAAATTGCATCAATTTTGTTCTAAGGACGATGTCGACACTCCATCGACCGTTTTTTATGTGCTTAGGGCGATATGTCTTTGCCCTCAAGAGATGACCTAAGAAAAATTGAAAAAAAAATCTATTTTTTGTGGCAAACATTGAAAAATGTTTTAGGTTCTTGCAAAGTTTCATCTTGAAATGATATTCATGGAAGTCATGGAAAACAAAATCGATGCTCATCATTCCATGATGAAACTTTCCAAGAAATCAAAATATTTTTAAATGTTTACCAAAAAAATTCAGAATTCCTTAATTTGTTTTTAAAAAAAATAGATTTTACTGTTCATGCCATGATCATATGATTGCGAGCTAAGATGGGGAGTTTCCAACACTTTTTTCATGAATGCAAATGACTTTAACATATAGGTGATTTTTTTAACATATTGATATTTTATTTGTGTTTTTCTGAGTTAATGTGAATTTGCTATGAATTCTTTAAAGTATCTGTCAAACGGTTAAAGGGAAAAAGCATAAGAGGAGCAAACGAGATAGGGCAGAAACGAGGGTTTTTTGAATTTAGGGAGAAATCAAACAATTGTGACCCAACTTGGGGCTCGAATGTAATTGTATTTTTTATTCTTTCAAAAGATAAATGCTAATCAGCTTAGTGAGATTCAATTGCATGTGATTCGACAACAACATTATCAACATAGACAGTAAGTATGATGCCAAGAAAATAATGAAATATTAAATTCATAGTCATGTTATACGTGGCGCCGGCATTTTCTAACCCAAAGATCATATGGTCCATCCAAATAAACCAAGGAAGCCAGGGCATTGGAAAGCCGTTTTGGACATATCCTTTGGCCATAGAAAATTGATTGTACCCTGCATTACTATCACAAAAACTAATGATGTTATGTCTTCAACCATCATTAATAAGCATATCAGCCATTGGCATAGGATACTCATTTTTGTGTGTAGCTTTATTCAAATATTTGAATCAGTGCACACCCACAGTTTACCAAATCCTTTGTTCTCCACAGGTACAATATTAGAAATTCATTCAACATATATATAAGGTTTAATAAAATTAGCTTTAAGCAAACGATCGGTCTCTTTTGTCTTCATCATGTTGCCACGCACGTCATGGAGTCCTCGGTCTTATATGACAATACACCTTCTTTAGGGAAACTAGAGGTGACACATTTAAGGGAGTTAGTGGCCCATAGATGGTCCCCTATACCACATGTATGTGGGTAGATGCAACCCAAAAATAGGATGCTCAACAAAGGAATATGGTGAAAACATAGTACACATGCCATATGAATATTTGTGGTCGGTCTAGATCTAGAAATAGTAGAAATAGGTACATGAGCTTCATGCAAGAGTACTAAGTTTTAATTTCTTAAAAATAAACAAAAAAGTTGTTTTAGAAAGAAAAAAATGGCTGCTCTATAATTGCGCCCTGGTTGGGCCTATGTAGGACACACTTATGTAACGACCCAGTTATGCAGTGAGAAAGGCCATCCATGAGCATGAGATGCAGAGTCCGCTGTCCACACACATGTTTATTGAGAAGTACTTGCAGGAGCTCAACGACCTCCAAGCAAAGACCCAAAGTACTAGAACTGCAAGAGCTCCGAAGGCGGGGCATGTTTTGGCATGGATTCCACCGGCTGGGGGAGAGGTAAAACCGAATGTTGACGGGGCTGTGGCAAAATCATCAAATACATGTGCGGTTGGAGTTGTATGCCGGAGTGAGACTGGTCTTTTCATGGGTGCATCGGTGGAAGTTTTCCATGGAATAACAGCACCATCAATATTGGAGGCATATGCATGCAGGGAGGCCCTCGCACTAGCCGAGGACTTGGTCGTTCATAAAGTGCGAATTGCATCAGACTGTCTGGGAGTCATAAACGACCTTAAGAGCCCAGGCTATCTGTGTGAGTATTGCATGATCTTACAGGAGATCAATGAGAGAAAGCAAAAGTTTCAGAGTTGTGAGCTCATCCACGAACAACATGCAAGCAATGGTGAGGCACATAGATTAGCTAGAATGGCCACTACCCTAGATATTGGCCGGCATGTGTGGCTCATCGATCCTCCGGATCATCTTTGTATCCCCTAAACTTGAGCACATGAAATAAAGCGTGTTGTTCTTCTAAAAAAAAGTTATGCAGTGAGAGCTGAAACGCTGTTGTAATGGATCGGAAGCAGCTATGTGCCGCTTATTGCGAGGCAGACGGCTGCATCGCCTACAGGACGCTGGTGGTGGGTTGACCCAGTAGGATGTGGCTCGTCAAGCTGTCAGCACTAGAATTTATTTTTCTGTATTATTTATATTTAAAATGCATATATTTCAAAAACTTATATCCACTTAGGGAATTTTAAAACTATGCACTGAAAAAACGAAATATGTATTTGGCAACCCTGTGCCCGATTGCAAAACTGCCACACCACTCGGTATCCCTTCGATCGGCATCGCAGCATGATCCACTTTTTTCGGTTCTTCCACTCCTTCCCCGCGCTCGTCCTCTCCTTCAGGCGATGTCGCGTCGCAGCTCACATATAGTGGTCGCCGTTCCGCCGCCGCCGCCCGTCCGACGGCAAGCCATGGCGTCGCTGTTGCTGCGCAAGGTGTTGGGCTCTGTGCCGCGCCGCACGACCCGGACGCCTCCTCATCGTCCTACCACAGCGCCATGCGAGCTCCGCCGGTGCTCGCTGTGTCTTAGCGCCCTGAGCGCCCGACGCCGGCGAAGTCGTGCGGCAGAAGACATGCACCTTTCGACGACGAGTCTCGGAGGAGGATGGGGTACTCCCAATTCCAACGTGACGGCAATCAATCGCTGGCACCGACGGAACGTCGGACGTAGAGGCCGGTAGAGGCGAGCTCACGAGGCTCGGCCGCTCCTCCTCTTGCAGTCATGCAGGTCAGGGGCTGCTCCTGCCGCCCAGCACATGGTCCCGCTCCCCTTGCGTCCTTGTCGCCGCCGACTCGATCTGCGCTCGCCGGCGTGGCTTGGTAAGAAAAGGAAGGATGAGAGAGATCAGGATTGACTTGCACCCCCTTGTGAGCTCGATTCGCCGGTGCAGTTAACGAGAAGAAAAGAGAGAGGAGAGATTCATGGAATGGATTCGCCGGTGCCTTCAAATCAAATCAAAGGGGAAAATGGCCGGGATTCGAGTCGCCGGAGTTGGAGAGGAGCTCGCGGTGGTCAATTTGAGAACCTGATAACTTAAGTGAAAACACCATGGTAACTTTGACAACTGGGAAGAAAATTATTGAAAAGAACCCCATTGATTTCTGAGTAAATAGCGTGATAACATACATACCACAGACCTGATAACTTGGTGTTAAATTTTTTTGTTGAAAAGGTATCCTTGATAACTTCTGTGTAAATAGTATGATAACATACGCATCGCAAACCCGATAACTTAGGTGAAAACATCGTGGTAATTTGGACACGAGCAAAAAAATTGCTAAAAACGTACCACCAGTAACTGATCTGTACATAGCATGGTAATATACGCACCATATAGCTGATAATTTATGTCCAAACACCATGGTAACTTTTTCAACCCATGGAAAAAAGGTTGATGAAACATACCCCATAACTTTTGTGTAAATAGCATGATATTTTAAGCACCGGAGACCCGATAACTTACGTACAAACACCACGGTAACTTAGGCCAAGGAGGGAAACAAGTTGTTGAAAATATACCCCCAGTCACTTATGTGAACATGGCACGGTAATAAACGAACCGCATACACGTTAATTTACATACAAATGATAACTTTGGCCAACGAGGTAAAAAAGTTGCTAAAAAACATCTCCCCCTCCCCCGCCTTCGATAACTCACGTGAAAATAGCTCAGTAATATATGAACCACATACTCGATAACTTACATAGAAGCACCACGGTAACTTTTACTAAGAAGAGAAAAAAAATTGTTGAAACATATACCCCCGATAACTTATGTGACTGTAATATACAAACCACATACCCCATACCTTATGTACAAATACCGTGGTAACTTGACTAGGGGGTTGAAAAGCATCCCCCGATAACATGCAAAAATACCATGGTACTATATCAACCGCATACCCCAAAACTTACGTACAAACACCACGATAACTTTGACTAAAGTGGAAAAAAGTTGTTGAGAAACCATAACCCGGTAACTTATATCAAAACAACATGGTAATATACAAATAGCATACCTGACAACTTATGTACAAACACTGTGATATCTTTACAGCAAAAAGGAAAAGTTGTTGAAAAACATCCTCCGGTAACTTATGTGAAAATAAGACCGTAATGTCTGAATTTTCAGTTTCATTCGATCTCATCTCAGAAAGGTACAAGTAGTGTGCAAGTTGAAAGAAATCACATGATGTGGTGTAGCCCAGTTGGTCGTTGTTGCTAAATTAATTGTGGGAGGTTGTCGGTTCGATTCCCCTCCTATTGCATTTTTTCGCTTTTTTCAAACTGTTGTGCAGAATCGCGACGGGCCCGCCCCCAGCGGGGGATCCGTGTTGCCTGGAAATCGGGAGAAGGGAGGGGTTCGTGCCGGGGGAGGGGGTGATCGGGATGGCCCAGAAAATCGGGAGTGATGGGCTTCGTACGACACGAGGGGCTGCTGTGATTTTTGCGATCGGGATGGGATGGGTTTCGTACGATACGAGGGGTTGTGGTGATTTTTGCAATCTGGCACACGGTTGCTAGTTTTTGAAAAAAATGTTAACATAGTATAAAAGAAAATTGTTAGCGCAGTTTTCCAAAAATGTCGATAACTTAAAAAAAGTTCCCGTGTTTCAACAAAATGTATGCATTTTTTAAAATAATGTATACAATGTAAAAACAATTCATACCATTGAAAAAATGTAAAATTTATGGGGATATTCCCACATTAAAAAAAATCGTGACATTTTATTAAATGTTAAGTACAATGTAAAGAAATATTTGTGTTGCTTAGAAATTTTTTATATCCATTAAAAATGTATGTGCATTTAAAAAATAATCACGTGTTTCCAAAAAATGGCCGTGAAATTTTCATTAATGTTCATAAAATGTAAAAAAAATGTATAGTTAAATTCTTTTATTTCCATTAAAAGTGCACAACGTATATTTGGAGAATGTTACCATGTATTAGAAAAGGTGTTGAAAATATATATTTTTAAATATACATCATGTATTTAAAAAATTCCAATGTATATCAGAAAAATGTTTACGTGTGCTATTTTGTACTGAGACAAAAATGGACATGTGTGAAAACAAATAAAACTGATAAAAAACAAGAAAGAAACAAAAGAAAACAAAACTATAACAAATAGAGAAAGAAAAACTGAAAGAAACCAATGAGAAAAATTAATAAACTAGGGTAAAATGAATAAAACAGAAAACCCAAGGAAAAAGTGAATAAAGAAATAAAAAGAAATGCAAAATAAAAGGGAAAAAGCGAAGAAAAGCGGAGCAGAGCAAACCTGCAGCACACAGCGAGCTTACTGCACAAATGGGCCAGCCCGCTAGTCGTCGCTCTAGGCAGTTACTATTCGGAATCTGTTAGCACCTCCAAATCGCATCAGATTGTAAACAGGTTGTGAACCATATTCGCCAGGGCGTGGGAGGAAGCTATGGAAGTGTTATTACTTATTAGAGAGATCCTAGAAATTGTTAGAAATTTTACTTCTTGTAATTTTGTTTTCGAATCTCGAGCTTCAAATACCGAAGCTCATAGGTTAGCTAGGTCAGGTACTTCTCTCCCTTATGGGCACCATATTTGGCTGGGCACGCCGAGTGACCCAATCGCTTTTCCTGTAAACATTGGTATTAATCAATAAAGATCTAGCTTTCTTGCTAAAAAAAGTATGGTCGTTACCCAAAGAAGAAAGGAGATACGCGTCATATTGGTAATCAGCAAAGGCGACATTGTCGCTGTTGGCTGATCGAACACATCTTTTTAGCATTTTGATGAATGATGTTTCCAATGCAAAGGCATATCAGATATGTCGGCATATGGCAACGCATGCAAGTCCGGCGTACATTGCCAAGGACAATAGGACAATACAACATGTACATCCAATTAGGGCGACGGAAGTAATGTAGTCCTAATGTTCATCTTTGCCTAGTTTTCTCCGTATGTCTTCGATGACCGCAAATCGAAATGCCAACGACATTGGCCGATAAATACTCACCCGATCATCCGTACCTGACAAGCAAGAACCTAGGACATGACAGCCATGGTTTCCCCCGTGCTCTGGTGCGCTTTGTTATGCTGCCTCTACTCGGTCGCGCTTGGAGGCAACGAGCACAACTTCGTCGTGGTGCCAGCCAGCTCCTTCGAGCCAGAAGCAGCATGTTCCACATCAGTAACTTCTGAGCTGCCAAACCGTGCGTCCGTGCCCCTGGCGCACCGGCACGGACCGTGCGCTCCCTCGGGGGCCAGCGGCAAGCCGTCTCTCGCCGAGAGGCTCCGCAGAGACCGCGCCCGCGCCAACTACATCACGGGCAAGGCCTCGGCGCGCAGGAGAACGTTGTCAGAAGGAGACGCGAGCGTCCCGACGTTCCTCGGCGACTCGGTCGACTCGCTGGAGTACGTGGTCACCCTGGGCATCGGCACGCCGCCCGTGCAGCAGACCGTGCTCATCGACACCGGCAGCGACCTGTCGTGGGTGCAGTGCGCGCCCTGCAACTCCACGCAGTGCTACCCGCAGAAGGACCCCCTGTTCGACCCCAGCAAGTCGTCCACGTTCGCGACCATCCCGTGCGCCACCGACGCGTGCAAGGCGCTCTCGGTCGACGGCTACGACAACGGCTGCACCAACGGCACGGACGGCGGCGCCTCCCTGTGCGGGTACGCGATCGAGTACGGCAACCACGCAGTCACCACGGGGGTGTACAGCACGGAGACGCTCACGCTCAACGCCGGCGTCTCCGTCAGCAACTTCAGCTTCGGCTGCGGCAGCAACCAGCACGGGCCCTACGACAAGTTCGACGGCCTCCTCGGCCTCGGCGGCGCGCCGGAGTCGCTCGTGTCGCAGACGTCGTCCGTGTACGGCGGCACCTTCTCCTACTGCCTCCCGCCGACGAGCGGCAGCGCCGGGTTCCTCACCCTCGGCGCGCCGAGCAACAACACGGCCGACTTCCTGTTCACGCCGATGCGCCACCTATCCCCGGAGCTCACGACGTTCTACGTCGTCACGCTCACCGGCATAAGCGTCGGCGGGACAGCGCTGGACATCCCACCGGCGGTGTTCTCCAAGGGCATGATCATCGACTCCGGCACGGTCATCACGGGGCTCCCGAAGACGGCCTACGCGGCGCTGCGGACGGCGTTCCAGAGCGCCATGTCCCAGTACCCGCTCCTGCCGCCGTCGGAGAACGGGCTCGACACGTGCTACAACTTCACCGGCAACAGCAGCGTCACCGTGCCCAAGGTGGCCCTCACGTTCAGCGGTGGCACCACCGTCGACCTCAGCGTGCCGTCGGGGGTTCTGGTGGAAGGATGCCTCGCCTTCAGGGGAAAAAGCTCCGACGGCAGCAGCGGGATCATCGGCAATGTGAATCAGCGTACCTTGGAGCTCTTGTACGATTCTGGCCGCGGAAGCGTCGGGTTCAGGGCTGGTGCCTGCTGAGTGTGTGTGACCCCCTTGAACTGGTGCTTCGTTCAAGAGCACATACTAGTATACTACGCGAGTACTTTATTTTTTGTTAAAATAATTTGCCTCATTTCATTAATAAAGACGAAACTGAAGTTAAACAAGTCCACAATCTGTTTAAAAAGCATACCCTATGAGCATCTCCAATGGTTGCCCTAATTTAGGGAAGTGGATCCTCTAACATCCTGAAGTAATGTCACCAAGCTACAGTGACATGTGCATGTAAAACGAAGAAGAGATGTCACGAGCGACAGTAGAACACTGTAGCAATCACTATGTGAATTTACTGTAGCACGTACAAAAAAATTCAAAAAAAAATTTTATTGCACCATAATTTTCTTTGTATGTAATTTTTATAAATGTATACAGTAGATTTGTAATTTGTAAATTAATTATAATCATTTTAGGCTTAACCATATGAATGTGAAGAAGGGATGTCACGGTTACTGTAGCTTACGTGACATCCCTTCAGGATGTTAGAGGATCCGCTTCCCTAATTTAGGGCATCTCTAAGCAATCTCCAAAAAGGGTCCTAAAATGCTATAGAGAAATAAAATTTCAGTTTTACTCCTCTGATCGACCCGGTTAGTGGAGTAAAAAGTTTACTCCTTGGCACCATGGGCTCCTATTTTTACTCAGTGTCACCCGCCTGAGCAAAAATAAGTCCCCTCCTCCATCGACCGCACCCATCCCAAACCTGCACCACGTCTACTCTGGCGCCTCCCCTCTAGCCTCCGCCGGCCACCACGGGCCACCGCCGATGCCTGTAGGACAAGTCGCTTCCTCCCCTCCCCCCACCCAAATTTGGTCCTCTCCGCCGCCACGGATTAGGCGATCCCGCCACCGCACCGCCGGTTTTGGATGGATTCACTGGAGACCGAATAGCCTTGTCCCCGCAACAACTCAGTGTTGCATCTCGGTATGTCCTTCCCCTCTCGGCGCTCGAATCTCACTCATCGATCGGCCAGGGGCACAACCACTTCTGGCCATCAGTGGGTTCAGCAGTAGCCCAACAGCTCGTCGGCCTCCTGCTGTCGATTATCAAGTGTGACCACTGCCTGTGGCTGGTACTGCGCTAAGTTTCGAGCACACCGAAACATCCTAGATGGGTATTCTTCAAGTGCCAAAAGGATGGGGTGAGTGGTTATTTCGTGGTTGTTCTTCGGATTCGTCGTAATTTGGTACTTATTGTTCGCTCAAATCTGATTGTAGGAAGGATGCAAGTTTTGGTATTGGGAAGAAGAGTACCTCGATATATTGTTAGGGAGAAATTTGCTACATGTCCATGCACTACTTGCTAGAGTTGAGACTAGAGACAACACAATGTCCAATTGTGTGGTGAAACGGCTGGAGTAAAATTTAGAGAATCAAAACGTTATTATTCCGGGCACGAAAAAGTGGCATCTCCAACAAGTGACCTAGAATGGGGAACCGAACCAATGAAACTCTTTTTTTGCAACTACAAACTTTGATTCAAACTTATAGATATGCAAAGTTTGAACACACGAACATCCAAACATTCCAACTATACTACTACAAACATCCAAACATTCGAACATCGTCACAATCACCATCAAAACCCTCCCTCCCACGCTCAAGTTTGTTTGGACTCGACACTGATCACAGAAGGCCCTACATCATCGTCATGCTTGTGCCACTCGAGCTCCCGATCCCTCTTCCAGTACCACTCCGCCCAGTACTGGACGCACTCCGTGTGCTCCCTCCTGCACATCGCCATCCTCTCCTCATCATTCTCCCGGATGTTAACCCGCTCGTCGAAATCAATACGTGTATCCGACTTCGCCAGTTGGGACACAATGGTAACCGACGGCCTGACGAACTCCGCCTCGATCAGGGACTGCAAGTTAGGGAAGTTGAGCTTCAAACACAGCAGCCCGAGCCTCCACATCGTGACGTCATATGTGCGCTTCGTCTGCCGACTCAAAAGTGTCAAGCCAGTACCGCCAGCCGGCGTGCTGGAACTCGACGCCGAACCGGCGGCCGGTCACATGTGTTCCCCTAAGGCGCTTTGGCGGCATGGTGGCCGCAGTGTGGCTCGGCAACGTCGAGGGGGTGCAGGTAGGCCAGATGCAGAAGTGGAGGAGCAGTCGGAGCCACAAGTTGGGACAATGGAGGTTCGGCGGTGGGTAGTGAAGGAAACATGCCCTAGAGGCAATAATAAAGTTATTATTTATTTCCTTATTTCATGATAAATGTTTATTATTCATGCTAGAATTATATTAACAGGAAACATAATACATGTTTGAATACATAAACAAACATAGTGTCACTAGTATGCCTCTACTTGACTAGCTCGTTAATCAAAGATGGTTAAGTTTCCTAACCATAGACATGAGTTGTCATTTGATTAACGGGATCACATCATTAGGAGAATGGTGTGATTGACTTGACCCATTCCGTTAGCTTAGCACTTGATCATTTAGTATGTTGCTATTGCTTTCTTCATGACTTATACATGTTCCTATGACTATGAGATTATGCAACTCCCGTTTACCGGAGGAACACTTTGTGTGCTACCAAACGTCACAATGTAACTGGGTGATTATAAAGGATCTCTACAGGTGTCTCTGAAAGTACTTGTTGAGTTGGCATATTTTGAGATTAGGATTTGTCACTCCGATTGTCGGAGAGGTATCTCTGGGCCCTCTCGGTAATGCACATCACTATAAGGCTTGCAAGCAATGTGACTAATTAGTTAGTTGCGAGATGATGCATTACATAACGAGTAGAGAGACTTGCCGGTAACGAGATTGAACTAGGTATTGAGATACCGACAATCGAATCTCAGGCAAGTAACATACCGATGACAAAACGAACAATGTATGTTGTTATGCAGTTTGACCGATAAAGATCTTCGTAGAATATGTGGGAGCCAATATGAGCATCCAGGTTCCACTATTGGCTATTGACCGGAGACGTGTCTCCGTCATGTCTACATAGTTCTCGAACCCGTAGGGTCCGCACGCTTAAAGTTCAATGACGATTTATATTATGGGTTATGTGTTTTGATGTACCAAAGGTAGTTCGGAGTCCCGGATGAGATCGGGGACATGACGAGGAGTCTCGAAATGGTTGAGACGTAAAGATCGATATATTGGACGACTATATTCGGACATCGGAAAAGTTCCGAGTGATTCGGGTATTTTTCGGAGTACCGAAGAGTTACGGGAATTTGCCGGGGAGTATATGGGCCTTATTGGGCCATACGGGAATAGAGGAGAGAGGCCAAAAGGAAGGAGGCACGCGCCCCCCCTCTGGTCCGAATTGGACAAGGGGTGCAGTCCCCTTTTCCTTCTCCCTCTCCCCCTCTTTCCTTCTCTTCTACTCCAACAAGGAAAGGAGGAGTCCTACTCCCGGTGGGAGTAGGACTCCCCCCTTGGCGTGCCCTCCTCCTTGGCCGGCCGCCTCCCCCCTTGCTCCTTTATATACGGGGGCAGGGGGCACCCTAGAAAACAACAATTGATCCTTGAGATCTATTAGCCGTGTGCGGTGCCCCCCTCCATCATATTCCACCTCGATAATATTGTAGCGGTGCTTAGGCGAAGCCTTGCGTCGGTAGAACATCATCATCGTCACCACGCCGTCGTGCTGACGGAACTCTCCCTCGACACTCGGCTGGATCGGAGTTCGTGGGACGTCATCGAGCTGAACGTGTGCAAGAACTCGGAGGTGTCGTGCTTTCGGTGCTTGATCGGTCGGGCCGTGAAGACGTACTACTACATCAACCGCGTTGTGCTAACGCTTCCACTTTCGGTCTATGTGCGTACGTGGACAACACTCTCCCCTCTCGTTGCTATGCATCACCATGATCTTGCGTGTGCGTAGGAAAATTTTGAAATTACTACGATCCCCAACAATGGCATCCGAGCCAGGTTTTATGCGTAGATGTTATATGCACGAGTAGAACACAAGTGAGTTGTGGGCGATACAAGTCATTCTGCTTACCAGCATGCCATACCTTGGTTCGGCGGTATTGTTAGATGAAGCGGCCCGGACCGACATTACGCGTACGCTTACGTGAGACTGGTTTTACCGCCGTGCTTTGCACACAGGTGACTAGCGGGTGTAAGTTTCTCCAACTTTAGTTGAACCGAGTGTAGCTACGCCCGGTCCTTGAGAAGGTTAAAACAACACTAACTTGACAAACTATCATTGTGGTTTTGATGCGTAGGTAAGAACGGTTCTTGCTCAGCCCATAGCAGCCACGTAAAACTTGCAACAACAAAGTAGAGGACATCTAACTTGTTTTTGCAGGGCATGTTGTGATGTGATATGGTCAAGACGTGATGCGATATAAATTGTTGTATGAGATGATCATGTTTTGTTAAAGTTATCGGCAACTGGCATAAGCCTTATGGTTGTCTCTTTATTTGCATAAGATGCAAGTGCCATGTAATTGCCTTACTTTATCGCTATGCGATGGCAATAGCCGCAAAAGCAATAGCTGGTGAGACGACCATGTGACGACACATTGATAAAAGATCAAGATGATGGAGATCATGGTGTCATGCCAGTGACGATAGAGATCCTGACAGTACTTTGGAGATGGAGACCAAAGGCGCACGATGATCATGGCCATATCATGTCACACATTTTGATTGCATGTGATGTTTATCTTTTATACATCTTATTTTGCTTAGTTCGGCGGTAGCTTTATAAGATGATCCCTTACTAAATTTCAAGGTATAAGTGTTCTCCCTGAGTATGCACTGTTGCGAAAGTTCTTCGTGCTGAGACACCACGTGATGATCGGGTGTGATAGGCTCTACGTTCAAATACAAAGGGTGCAAAACAGTTGCACACGCGGAATACTCAGGTTAAACTTGACGAGCCTAGCATATACAGATATGGCCTCGGAACATTGGAGACCGAAAGCTCGAGCGTGAATCATATAGTAGATATGATCAACATAATGATGTTCACCATTGAAAACTACTCCATCTCATGTGATGATCGGACATGGTTTAGTTGATTTGGATCACATGATTGCTTAGATGATAAGAGGGATGTCTATCTAAGTGGGAGTTCTTAAGTAATATGATTAATTGAACTTTAATTTATCATGAACTTAGTCCTGATAGTATTTTTCAAATTATGTTGTAGATCAATAGCTCGCGTTGTTGCTTCCCTATGTTTATTTTTGATATGTTCCTAGAGAAAAACTATGTTGAAAGATATTAGTAGCAATGATCCGGATTAGATCCGTAATCTGAGGTTTATCCTCATCGCTGCATAGAAGAATTATGTCCTTGATGCACCGCTAGGTGACAGACCTATTGCAGGAGCAGATGCAGACGTTATGAACGTTTGGCAAGCTCAATATGATGACAACTTGATAGTTTAGTGCACCATGCTTAACGGCTTAGAATCGGGACTTCAAAGATATTTTGAACGTCATGGACCATATGAGATGTTCCAGGAGTTGAAGTTAATATTTCAAGCAAATACCCGAGTTGAGAGATATGAAGTCTCCAACAAGTTCTATAGCTAAAAGATGGAGGAGAATTACTCAACTAGTGAGCATGTGCTCGATTGTCCAGGTACTACAATCGCTGAATCAAGTGGGAGTTAATCTTCCAGATAATATAGTGATTGACAGAGTTCTCTAGTCACCATCACCAAGTTACTAGAACTTCGTGATGAACTATAGTATGCAAGGGATGACGAAAATGATTCCCGAGCTCTTCGTGATGTTGAAATCGACAAAGGTAGAAATCAAGAAAGAGCATCAAGTGTTGATGATTGACAAGACCACTAGTTTCAAGAAAAGGGCAAAGGGAAAGAAAGGGAAACTTCAAGTAGAATGGCAAGCAAGTTGTCACTCCCGTGAAGAAGCCCAAAGCTGAACCAAAGCCTGAAACTGAGTGCTTCTACTGCAAAGGAAATGGTCACTGGAAGCGGAAATGCCCTGAATATTTGGTGGATAAGAAGGATGGCAAAGTGAACAAGGGTATATTTGATATACATGTGATTGATGTGTGCCTTAGTAGTGTTTATAGTAGCCTCTGAGTATTTGATACTTGTTCGGTTGCTAAGATTAGTAACTCGAAACAGGAGTTACAGAATAAACATAGACTAGTTGAAGGGGAAGTGGCGATGAGTGTTGGAAGTAGTGCCAAGATTGATATGATCATCATCACACACTCCCTATACTTTCGGGATTAGTGTTAAACCTAAATAAATGTTATTTGGCGTTTGTGTTGAGCATGAATATGATTCGATCATGTTTATTGCAATACGGTTATTCATTTAAAGTCAGAGAATAATTGTTGTTCTGTTTACATGAATAAAACCTTCAATGGTCATACACCCAATGAAAATAGTTTGTTGGATCTCGATCATAGTGATACACATATTCATAATATTGATGCCAAAAGATGCAAAGTTAATAATGATAGTGCAACTTATTTGTGGCACTGCCATTTGGGTCATATCGGTGTAAATCGCATGAAGAAACTCCATAAAGATGGATTTTCGGAACCACTTGGTTATGAATCATTTGATGCTTGCGAACCGTGCCTTTTGGGCAAGATGACTAAAACTCCGTTCTTCGGAACAATGGAACGAGCTACTGACTTGTTAGAAATAATACATACCGATGTATGCGGTCCAATGAGTGTTGATGCTCGTGGCGGGTATCATTATTTTCTGACCCTCACAGATGATTTGAGTAGATATGAGTATATCTACTTGATGAAACATAAGTCTGAAATATTTGAAAAGTTCAAAGAATTTCAGAGTGAAGTGGAAAATCATCGTAACAAGAAAATCATCGTAATAAGTCTGAAACATAAGTCTGATCATGGAGATGAATATTTGAGTTACGAGTTTGGTCTTCAATTAAAACAATGTGGAATAGTTTCACAAGCTCATGCCACCTGGAACACCGTAGCGTAATGGTGTGTCCGACCATCGTAACCACACTTTATTAGATATGGTGCGATCTATGATGTCTCTTACCGATTTACCATTATCATTTTGGGGTTATGCATTAAAGACAGCTTCATTCACTTTAAATAGGGCACCATCAAAATCCGTTGAGACGACGCCTTATGAATTGTGGTTTGGCAAGAAACCAAAGTTGTCGTTTTTAAAGTTTGGGGCTGCGATGCTTATGTGAAAAAGTTTCAACCTGATAAGCTCGAACCCAAATCAGAGAAGTGCGTCTTCATAGAATACCCAAAGGAAACTGTTGGGTACACCTTCTATCACAGATCTGAAGGCAAGATATTTGTTGCTAAGATGGATCCTTTCTAGAGAAGGAGTTTCTCTTGAAAGAAGTGAGTGGGAGGAAAGTAGAGCTTGATAAGGTAAATGTACCTTCTCCCGAATAGGAAAGTAGTTCATCACAGAAATTAGTTCCAGTGATTCCTACACCAATTAGTGAGGAAGCTAATGATGATGATCATGAAACTTCAAAGCAAGTTACTACAGAACCTCATAGGTCTTCCAGAGTACGGTCTGCACCAGAGTGGTACGGTAATCCTGTTCTGGAAGTCATGTTACTAGACCATGATAAACCTACGAACTATGAGGAAGCGATAATGAGCCCAGATTCCGCGAAATGGCTGGAGGCCATGAAATCTGAGATAGGATCCATGTATGAGAACAAAGTGTGGACTTTGGTGGACTTGCTCGATGATCGGCAAGCCATAGAAAATAAATGGATCTTCAAGAGGAAGACAGACGTTGATAGTAGTGTTACTATCTACAAAGCTCGACTTGTCGCAAAAAGGTTTTCGACAAGTTCAAGGTGTTGACTACAGTGAGATTTTCCCAACTGTAGTGATGCTTAAGTCTGTCTGAATCATGTTAGCAATTGCCACATTTTATCTGGCAAATGGATGTCAAAATTGCATTCCTTAATGGTTTTCTTAAAAAAGAGTTGTATATGATGCAACCAGAAGGTTTTGTCAATCCTAAAGGTGCTAAAAAAATGTGCAAGCTCTAGCGATTCATCTATGGACTGGTGCAAGCATCTCGGAATTGGAATATACGCTTTGATAAGTTGATCAAAGCATATAGTTTTATATGGACTTGCAGTGAAGCATGTATTTACAATAAAGTGAGTGGGAGCACTACAACCTTTCTGATAAGTATATGTGAGTGACATATTGTTGATCAGAAATGATGTAGAATTTTTCTAGAAAACATAAAGAAGTGTTTGAAAGGAGTTCTTTAAAAAAAGACCTCAGTAAAGCTACTTACATATTGAGCATCAAGATCTATTGAGATAGATCAAGACGCTTGATAAGATTTTCAATGAGTACATACCTTGACAAGATTTTGAAGTACTTCAAAATGGAACAGTCAAAGAAAGAGTTCTTGCCTGTGTTGCAAAGGTGTGAAATTGAGTAAGACTCAAATCCCGACCATGGTAGAAAATAGAAAGAGAATGAAAGTCATTCCCTATGCCTCATTCATAGGTTCTATAAAAGTATGACATGCTATGGACCAGACCTATTGTATACTCTGCCTTGGTTTGGCAAGGGAGTACAATAGTGATCTGGAAGTAGATCACTAGACATTGGTCAAGGATATCCTTAGTGAGGACTAAGGAAATATTTCTCGATTATGGAGGTGATAAAAGAGCCCGTCGTAAAGAGTTACATCGGTGCAAGCTTCTACACCAATCCAGATGACTCTAAGTCTCAATCTGGATACATATTGAAAGTGGGAGCAATTAGCTAGAGTAGCTCCGTGCAGAGCATTGTAGACATAGAATATTTGCAAAATACATACGGCTCTGAATGTGACAGACCCGTTGACTAAACTTCTCTCACGAGCAAAACATGATCATACCTTGGTACTCTTTGGGTGTTAATCACATATCAATGTGAACTAGATTATTGACTCTAGTAAACCCTTTGGGTGTTGGTCACATGATGATGTGAACTATGAGTGTTAATTACATGTAGATGTGAATATTAATGTTAAATCACATGGTGATGTGAACTAGATTATTGACTCTAGTGCAAGTGGGAGACTGAAGGAAATATGCCCTAGAGGCAATAATAAAGTTATTATTTATTTCCTTATTTCATGATAAATGTTTATTATTCATGCTAGAATTATATTAACCGGAAACATAATACATGTGTGAATACATAGACAAACATAGTGTCACTAGTATGCCTCTACTTAACTAGCTCGTTAATCAAAGATGCATAAGTTTCCTAACCATAGACATGTGTTGTCATTTGATTAACGAGATCACATCATTAGGAGAATGGTGTGATTGACTTGACCCATTCTGTTAGCTTAGCACTTGATTGTTTAGTATGTTGCTATTGCTTTCTTCATGACTTATACATGTTCCTATGACTATGAGATTATGCAAATCCTGTTTACCGGAGGAACACTTTGTGTGCTACCAAATGTCACAACATAACTGGGTGATTATAAAGGAGCTCTACAGGTGTCTCCGAAGGTACTTGTTGAGTTTGCGTATTTTGAGATTAGGATTTGTCACTCAGATTGTCGGAGAGGTATCTCTGGGCCCTCTCGGTAATGCACATCACTATAAGCCTTGCAAGCAATGTGACTAATGAGTTAGTTGCGGGATGATGCATTACATAACGAGTAAAGAGACTTGCCGGTAATGAGAATGAACTAGGTATTGAGATACTGAAGATCAAATCTCGGGTAAGTAACATACCGATTGTTGAGGATATAACTATTTGTGTAAGCCGCCCAGGAGGGGCCGGGTTACACAAAGAAGACTCACAGAAAGAAGCCCAAGACCAAGCATGAAGTTGGCAGTTCAATAAAGGGCTTAAAGGCCCACAGGCGACTTAAGGCCCGTTGTAGTAAACCGCCATAATGGCATGACTTGTATCATAAGGTAGATTTAACTAGTCACCGAGCCGGACACTGTTTATAAGCCGGCCGGGACTCTGTAAGCCACAGAGCATCAACCCGTGTATATAAGGGGACGACCTGCTAGCGGCTTAGGGCAAGAAACAACTCATCGAGAGCCGGGCATAGCGTATCTCGCTCCCTGGTCATCGAAACATCAATACCAACCCAACTAGACGTAGGCCTTACCTTCACCGTAAGGGGCCGAACAAGTATAAACCTCTTGTGTCCCTTGTCTCAATTAACCCCTTCAAGCTTCCTAGTTGTGATGGCTCCACAACTAAGTCCTTTCACGAGGACATCTGACGTGACAATTCCACGACAGTTGGCGCCCACCGTGGGGCCAGCGCACGATGGATTTGAGTTCCTGAAGGGCAACTTCGAAGGGCTCAAGGGGTACGTAGTGGGCCGAATGACCAATAGTCGTCGCGGCAAGATCTACATCGACAACGAAGGCTGGGGCCCCGATGCCAGCTCAATTGAGTACGGGTACCGGGTCCCCTTTGGCAGAATCCACGTCTTCATCGGCCGGATTGGTGAGCCGGGCCCTGAGCCGGACAGCTGCACCGACCTTGTCGAGACGGCTCAGCGTGCGAGGAAGACCCGAATCCAACCTGTCATGAAGCGTGCTTTCGTGGGCTGCATCCACGGAGAGGAACTCTCTGAAGGATCTGAAGTTGGTGGTGAAACGGCCGTCCTCTCAGACGGTGATTCGTCCGCCGACTCAACAGATTCGTTGTACCAAGTGCAAGACGGCGTGCTCGGGGGCTGTTCCGATGGCACCAGTATTCCGGACCCCTGTGAGCCGCCAAGATGGGCAGGAGTCTTCATGGCTGGGACTCAGCCCAGCTCAAACTCTACCGCTGCTACAGCAATAACGTCCGGGACAAGAGCAGCCGGGGCAGGTGGCCCTGTGTGCCCGCCGGCTCAGGTGCTGATAGACCTCATGGACAAGCTTACAGCCCTATTAAACACCACGGTTATCCCTGCAAACAAAGATGAGCATAACGCGGAGGTGGCACGGGTGCGTGAGGAGATAGCTCAGGCCAAGGAGGCCTTAGCAGCTGAGGATACTAGACTAGCCATAGAGTGGGCGGCTTTGGACGCCCGGGCGCAACGGATGCAATCAGAAGCCTACCAGCTCACGATGAGCCTGAACGCGTCTAATGAGGTAATGAGGAGGAGACATCAGAAAACCTAGTCCCGTTTACCTCCGAATTACGACCCTCGGGTTCTTTTTGCTACGCTCGGAGCCGGCCCAAGTAACCCGCCAGAGACCCATCAGTTTATGACAGCCGGAGCTGGAGGACCGGCTCAGCCTCGAGAGATGCCGCCTCCTCATGTGAGCATGGCACCACCGCGTTATGTCCCGATACCACCGGGTCACTTTTCTAACCCCATGGAGAACTTAATCGCGGCTTCGGCACATTTGGCGGCTCTTCCCGTGGACGGTGATGACCCAACAGCGGTGGAGACCCGGAGGGTCAGAGAGCTTCTCCAGACGGCCTTGACGCAGCAAGAGACCTATTCTTACAGCCGGGACAGGATTCACTCAACTCCTCCGCCTTGGTTAGCACCGCCTCGTCAGAACCGGAGCCCGAGTTACAGCAGGCACATGGAGTCTGAAGCTCTGTCAAGCAACGCCCAACACTGTAATCAGCCCGGTGGCTATAACCCGGTGCAAGACTGAATACGCCAGGAGAACGAGAGGGCGGCTCAGCTAGCGGCTCAACAGGCGGTTCATCAGGATTTTCCAGAGTATCCGACGACTTCTGTTGAGACAGGAGTAGCCACTAGAACCAGTGGTGTTCCTTGTTTGGTACCGGCTTTGCGTAATGTGCGCCTACCCAAGGACTTCAAGGGACCTCGAAAGGTGCCGAATTACACGGCCGACTTGCAGCCCAGAGCTTGGATCGAAAGTTATGAGATGGCTATGGAGTTATTGGAAGTCAGCGACGCGGCAATGGCTAAGTACTTCACCATGATGTTAGATGGAACAACCCGATCCTGGTTAAAGGGTTTGCTACCCAATTCCATTGGTTCATGGGCAGAACTAAAAGCCCGTTTTATCCAGAACTTCAAAGACACTTGCAAGCAGTCTATGTCGATTGTGGATTTGACAAATTGTAAACAGGAGGAGGGTGAATCTACGACTCATTGGGTACACCAGGTCAAGGAGATAATACATTCATCTGACAAGATGGATGCCGGTTCTGCAGTCCTCATGTTGGAGAAGAATTGCCGTTTTGAGCCACTGAGGCAGAAACTGGGGCGCCTTAAGCGTGATTGCAATGATATGGGTATGCTGATGGCGGCTTTAGTCAAATATGCCGACTCTGATAGTACCAAGGATCCCGCGTCTGATGAGGAAAAGACCGGGAAGGGAAAGAAGAACGGCAATGGAAAGGGTCAGCAGCATAACCCGATGAATCAAGGAGGCAATAAGCATAAGGCGGATGGTAACCCGGAGTTTGTGGCCAACGCCAATGCGCAAGGTAACAATCAGAGACGTAAGGGCAAGCCGCCTCGATCCGGCGGGTCAGGTCTATCTCTTGAGCAGCTACTCAATGAGCCTTGCCCGAGACACGGCACCCCGAAGCGGCCCGCCACACACCTGTGGAAAGATTGCGCGATCATGAAGGCGTTTAAGAATTCCAACACTTTTGATGGCAGTCATGGATCTGGCGGTGGCTCAGGGGCTGGCGGTTTTCATGGCCCGGGTGGTGGTTCAAGTTCCGGTTTTCAGGGACATCAAGGCGGCTATAATCAACAGCAGGCTGGACAAGGAGACCAGCAGCAGCAGCAGTCGGGTTATCAAAGTAATCCGAAGCAGTTGAATAGTGGGCAGTATCATGTGTTCACCACTAGCTTATGCAAACGCGACCAGAAGGTTCATAAGAGGGCCGTGAATTCTATTGAACCGGCAGTTCCTCGTTACTTGAGGTGGTCGGAACAACCCATTATATGGAGCAGAGAAGATCACCCTCCACGGGTCGATAATCCGGGTCAGTTAGCCTTGGTGGTAGCACCTCAGGTTGGTGGATATAAATTCACTAAGGTACTCATGGACGGAGATAGTAGCATCAATATCCTCTATTATGAGACCTTTCGACGCATGGGGTTAACTGATAAGAATTTGAGGACATCCAACACTGTTTTCCATGGAGTGGTTCCTGGTAAGTCGGCTTACCCAGTTGGCAAGATTGAGCTGGAAGTGGCCTTTGGAGATGAATATGATTCGAAATAATGAGAATTGACGTTTGAAGTGGTCAAAATCAGGAGCCCATATCATGCTCTGTTTGGGCGGCCGGCTTATGCTAAGTTCATGGCACGACCGTGTTATGTTTATTTGCAGCTCAAGATGCCGGGTCACAAGGGCACCATCACTGTGCATGGAAGTCGGAAGGTAGCCTTGGAATGTGAAGAAGGCGACGCGGCTTATGCTGAGTCTGCCTGTGCAGTGGAAGAACTCAAATTTTATCAAGATAATGTTGACCCAGCGGATATGACCTCCCTGAAGAAACCAACTACAGAGCATGACCCGGCGTTGAAGTTTAAGTCGGCCGCCAAGACGAAGCTTGTTGACTTTACCCCAGGTGACTCTTCTAAGCAATTCAAGATCGCGAGCAATTTGGATCCCAAATAGGAAAGCGCGCTCATCGAGTTCATCCGTGAGAACCGGGACATCTTTGCATGGAAACCTTCTGACATGCCGGGTGTACCGAGGGAACTCGCTGAGCACACTCTCAATATTGATCCGAAGTATAAGCCGGTCAGGCAGTTCCTTCGACGTTTTAACGAAGAGAGACGTAAAGCTATTGGAGAGGAAGTTGCCCGGCTCTTAGCGGCTGGGTTCATTGTTGAAGTTTTTCACCCGGAGTGGTTGGCTAACCCAGTGCTTGTGCTTAAAAAGAACGGCACCTGGCGGATGTGTGTGGATTAAACGGACTTAAACAAGGCTTGTCCAGCTGATCCCTTTGCTCTCCCCCGTATTGATCAGATCATTGATGCTACGGCGGGTTGTGAACGTTTGAGCTTCTTGGATGCTTACTCTGGCTATCATCAGATCAAAATGGCGATTAAGACCGTGGAGAAGACGACTTTCATCACTCCGTTTGGAGCCTTCTGTTATGTATCCATGCCGTTTGGGCTCAAGAGTGCCCAAGCGACTTATCAGCGATGTGTGCAGAACTGTCTACACAATCAAATTGGGCGTAATGTTCATGCCTATGTAGATGACATCATGGTGAAATCCAGAGAGAAGGAAACCCTGATATCCGACTTGAAAGAGACCTTTGATAATCTCCGGGTTTATAAGATGATGCTTAATCTGGCCAAGTGTGTGTTTGGTGTACCTGCACGCAAGCTCTTGGGTTTTTTGGTCTACAACAGAGGCATTGAAGCTAATCCGGAGAAGATCAAGGCGATTACCGCTCTGGCTAAACCAGCGTGCATCAATGATGTTCAGCGACTGGCGGGTCGTGTTGCCGCTTTAAGCCGGTTCGTAAGCCGGTTAGGTGAGAAGGCCCTACCACTATATCAGATGATGAAGAAAACATACACTTTTGTCCGAGGATGATCTGCGATGTCGCCTTTGAAGACTTGAAGAGACAGTTGTCTGAACCACCAGTTCTTGCAGCTCCCATTGATAAGGAGCCGTTGCTGTTATACGTGGCTGCCAATTCACGAGCCGTTAGTGTTGCCATCATGGTGGAGCGTAAGGAAGCTGGCAAGGAGCATCCGGTTCAACGGCCGGTTTACTACATCAGTGAGGTGCTCATTGAATCTAAACAAAGGTATCCACATTGGCAGAAACTTGTTTACGGAGTGTTTATGGCCAACCGGAAGTTGAAGCAGTACTTTCAAAGTCACCCTATAACTGTGGTAAGTTCTGCCCCTTTGGGAGACATCATCCAGAATAGGGAGGCCACAGGACGAGTTGCCAAGTGTGCTATCGAGCTTGGGCCTCATGGTTTGAAGTACATGCCACGTACTGCTATTAAGTCTCAGGCCTTGGTGGACTTTATCAATGATTAGACAGAGTTGCAGGCACCTGAGGAGAATCCAGATAACACATATTGGACTATTCACTTTGACGGGTCCAGGCAGCTAGAAGGCTCAGGGGCTGGAGTTGTTTAAACTTCCCCTCGAGGTGACAAATTTTGTTATGTGCTCCGGCTTATGTTTTCGTGTACTAACAATGCAACTGAGTACGAGGCCTTACTCCATGGCCTCCGAATGGCCAAGGAGATGAACTTAAGCCGGGTAAGGTGTTTGGGCGACTCAGATCTCGTGGCTCAACATGTGTCAGGCAAGTGGGATTCCAAGGATCCCCTTATGGCGGCTTATCATCGTGAAGTAGATGCTGTGGCTGGTCACTTCAAGGGTTATCAAGTGGAGCACATTGATCGAAGGAAGAATGAGGCGGCTGATGCTTTAAGCCGGTTGGGATCTCAACGTAAGCCGGTGCCGCCTAACACCTTTCTCGATATTTTGCATAACCCTTCTGTCAAGGTGCCTACCGAGGAAGAGCTAGCGGTGCCAGACCCGGAGGCACAGCTGGTGGCAGCTCTTCAGGTTATCCCGGATTGGACAGTGCCATATTTGGCCTATATGACCCAGGGAGAATTACCTTAGGATGAGACCTTGGCAAGACAAATCGTCAGGCGCTCCAAGTCTATGACGATTGTTAACGGCGAGTTACATCACCTAAGCGTCACTAGGGCGTTTCAATGTTGTGTGTCACCTACAGAAGGCCAAGAAATACTTCGTGAGATCCATGAAGGGGATTGTGGCCACCATGCCAGGTCAAAATCTCTTGTAGCCAAAGCTTTCCGTCATGGTTTCTACTGGCTGACGGCTCATGCTGATGCGGAGGATCTGGTCAGTAAATGTGACGGTTGTCAAAAGTTCTCACGACGAGCTCATGTGCTGGCTCAAGAGTTGAGGATGATCCCAATCACTTGGCCGTTTGCAGTCGGGGGGCTTGACATGGTTGTACCTTTCAAGAGGTCTAAGGATGAAAAGACACATCTCCTGGTGGAAGTGGATAAGTTTACAAAGTGGGTTGAGGCAGAGCCAGTCAGTAAGTGTGATGCAGCCACGGCGGTTCAATTCATGAAAAGGGTGATCTTTCGTTTTGGTTTCCCACACAAAATTATAACTGATAATGGCACTAATCTATCCAAGGGTGCCATGGAAGAGTTCTATCAACGAGAACATATCCGGCTTGATGTTTCGGCTGTTGCTCATCCTCAATCCAATGGTCAAGCAGAAAGAGCTAATCAAGAGATCCTAAAGGGTATCAAGCCCCGGCTCTTTGTCCCCTTACAGCGGACTCCGGGTTGTTGGGTGGAGGAGTTACCCTCTGTGTTATGGAGCATCAACACTACGCCTAACAGATCTACATGCTACACACCTTTCTTTATGGTGTATGGTGCAGAGGCGGTCCTGCCAAGTGACATCCGGCATGATTCACCCCGCGTGGCGGCTTATGTTGAGGCTGACAACGAAAAAGCTCGTGAGGATGCGCTTGACTTGTTGGATGAGGAGCGAGACTTGGCAATAGCCCGCTCAATGATTTATCAACAAGACCTGCGCCGCTATCACAGCCGCCGGGTTAGGAGCAGAACCTTTCAGGAAGGCGATTTGGTGCTCCGGCTCATCCAGGATCAGTCTGACATGCACAAGCTATCCCCACCTTGGGAAGGACCCTTTGTGGTCAGCAAGAATTTGCACAACAGATCATATTACCTCATTGATGTTCGAGAGCACAAAGACTCACATAAGTTGGAGGAGGAGACCCGCCGGCCGTGGAATATTGCTCATCTCCGGCCTTACTATACTTAAGCCACCGGCCCTCAAGATGTATATATTTTGACAATGTATATATTATATAAAGAAATAAAGCAGGACCTCTGTCCTTTTTACCCACAAAGGTTTATGTGTCTTCTTTATCAGGTGGTGGAAACAACCAACAAGGAGCGGATCACATTTGAATCCGGCTTTCCCTTTGGTCTGGCTTATGATCATGTCTGAATCTAGCCATGGTCACTTGGGGGTTTCCAGTTCAAACATAGTTCGTATTCGAACCAAAGAGAACATAGCTATCGATACCCACTTGATCGGCATATTGCCAAACCCACTTGGGGGCTTCTTGATCATATTTGAATCACAGCTTAACCCCTTTGGGTCTGATGTGGATCGTATTCGAATCAGCGTCATTAAACAACTCTTATGGTCACTTGGGGGCTTCCTGTTCAAACATAGGTCGTATTCGAACCAAAGAGAACATAGCTCTCGATACCCACTTGATCGGCATCGCCAAAGCCACTGGGGGCTATATGATCGTATCCGAATCTTAGCTGAACCCCTTTGGAACGGTTTACTGATCGTATTCGAATCAGAAGCCTGTAAATGTTGTTTATCATCCAACATAAGGATAAATTATTTTGGCTATCTTGAGACCTTCTTGAAAGCATTATGAGATGGTTTTTGGTTTTCTCCAGTTTAATATTGATTACCCCAGGTTCTTAAGTGCCAGGTGAACATCATATAAGCAGGGAAGATTATCAAAGGGATCGCAGGTATGCTATTATGATTATATTTAACAAATATAATCATACACCGGCCTGTATATGATGTCTTTGGGTCGTGTTCCGGGTTATCAATACTTTATGTAACCCCCGACGCGATAAACCGCCAAGGAAACTTTGCTTGTTTTATGTGCAGGATAAGGCAAAGAAAATTTAAACGTCAAGGAAATAAACGGTCGACATAAGCCAGAAACATATAGCGATGGCGGCTTATGAAAGTATTAAGCACCAGGAACATGCGCGAAGGCATGACAAACATTGAGAAGTTTTTACTACCCTATTACAAGACTTCCCGGGTCTGAATAAATGAAGCATTGTTTTTTGCAAAGTTATAAAACGCCTGGCGGTTCATTCCTTCGGCAGGCTCGAAGACTCCGGGTTATCCTTCTCCGCCTCTCCGTCGGTTGCTTTGTCCTGGAAGGTTGATGAGGCCCAGTCAATGCCACTCAAGGCTTCAAACTCAGCTTCATCATCTATTAAACCGGCTGGGTCCACTTCAGGGGCAAAAGTATGCTTACACGTTGGAGGGATCAGGCTGACTTGATCATATGGAATGTTTGGAATCTCCGGTTCTCGCTATCATAGCCCGGCGAATACTTGGTAAGATCAGTATCATTTCCAATAAGGGTAGCCACGGGACGTATGACTTTGACATATGCGGTGAAATCATGATCATCAAATACAGTACCGTCCTCCTTCAGGCTCGGGTATCCAAGAGCGAGGTCGGATGGGTCTAGCTTTGGCATCCATGCTTTTGCCCGGCTCAATGCGGCCATAGCCCCGGCTCTTGAAGATGCCCGCCTTAAATCCTGAATTCGCTGAGGTAGCACAGTGAGATGCTTCAGCACGTCTTGCGGAAGGTGGGGAGTGGTATTTGATAAGGCTAAAATGGCCAAGGCACGTTGTGACCCGGAGTACAGTTGTTCCACTAAAGTGTAAAGCGCCTTAAGTTTGATCAGCATGCTCTGCTTGAGGTTGGTGCTCCCGGGGCCTGTGTGTTCACAAGTATAATAGTGAGCCGGAGATAATGATTACAATAGTCATCGAAAGATTACAATGTTTGAGGTTTTGTACAGTAACTTACCGAAGATGGCTGAGACCATTTGAGATATCTGCCATTTTAAGTCGGACAGCTCGGTTGTTGCCTCTGCAGGAGATGCTTCTGCCGTCTCGGCCCGGGTCACCAGTGAAGCCTTCTCATCAGCCCAGATTTTCTTCTCTGACTCAAAAATTTTCTTCAACTTCTCTTGTTCAGAGACACTGAATTTAAATTTGGAGTTGGCCTTTTGAGTTTCAAGTTCTTGAGTTTTCAGCCGGCTCTTCAGATCAGCAAGCTCCGATTCAAATTGACTTATGGTGGCCTGCATTGATACCGGGTTATGGTAAGGATCATGGTAAGGTAACATTCAAGTCCCAAGTACTTTGCAAGCAAAGGTTCTTAACACTTGGGGGCTAATGTATGTTAAAGAATTTTTTAACCTACAAATCCGGGTCATGCATATTAAGTCTCAAGCATTTTACAAGTAAAGATACTTGGCACTTGGGGGCTAATGTGTATCGCAAGTTCAAAGTATCATGCTGTAACCAGGTTAAATATATTCTCTTTAAACCGGACAAACCAACAGTAAGCAGATTTCTAAGTCTACAGCATATTCATTTATAAGCAATAGACTTGGGGGCTGGTACGGTAAGTAAGATTCAGGAAAATAGCATAAGTTATACCTCAGATTTGTGCTGTATTTGTTTCACCATGTCACTTTCCAGGTCACAACTATTATGCACTTGATTCAGATATCCCAAGATTATATCACCAATGCTTAAGTGAGTATAATCAGTAATGTCCTGCTTGGCCTTTCGGCGTTCGGCAAGTTCTTCCTTGGCGGTACATTTGGCAAGGACGAGAGGCGCCTGATTCAACAAATTGACTTTTCGAAATTCGACTTAAAATTCATCATCTTGACCGGGCTAGGAGCTTCCGGATTATCAGAGCTGTTGATAGCATCTTTGGCAGGCGAGTCAGAGGTTGGCACCGGAATGTTAGAAGCCGGTTCAGGTGGCGGCTGATGGGTGGAGCTGTCAGGAGCAGACATGTCAAGCGCCAGTTCAGCAACAATCGGGTCTTGGGATGGCTTATTCTTCCTTGCCCTCTTGCTGGGCTTCACTTGCATGCTGTCAATAAAGGTAGAAGGATGAATACTAAAGCATGAGTAAAGTAAAGCCTAAAGTAAATAAGGTTACATTACCCGGGAGTAGTTTTGAAAGCCGGCATGTTTGATTGCATAGACTCGCCGGAGGAAGGAGAGGTATCCTGATAATTGGAGTCAGATGAATTGAGAGGTTGGCGAATTAAACCCGACAAAGGTAAAATAGAGCGTAAATCGGAGATAACCTCGGTCCGACGCTTCCTAGTTACATCGTAAGCGGAGGAGAGTTCTGATCCTTGTTGGTCCGGTGCGCCTCCGGTTTTCAAGCTGTTGTTGCTTCAAAAGAAATTGAGGATCTTGATAAGCTAGAGGATGTGAAAATCTTACTTTCCGGGTCACCCTTCGGATTTTTTGCTTTGGAAAAGGCTCTGAGTCGGAGGAGATTATAGTTACCTCTTCGTCAACTGCTTGACTGTTCCCCGTATCCTCCTGAAAGGATAGAATGTCAATAAAATAACAACAAAGGAGTTAAGAAAATTAAAGGATTACCTCTTTGTCATCCGAAGAAGTATCATGCAATTTGAATAAATCAAAGGCGCTGGGTTTCTTCTTCTTTGAAGTTCCCGTTTTGGCGGCTTTCCTTTCGGTTTTCTTGGCTATCCTGGCTTGTTTAGCAGCTTCGTCATACTTGACCTTCCAGAAGTTTTCATCGGCCTGTGGAAAAGGATAAGGAACTATGAGTACAAATAAGGTATAACATAGCAAAGAGTATTTATTAAGATTGATAACTCACTGCAGGGGCCGGGTTCTTCTTGCAAAAGCGAAGTAAGCCGAAGGCATTACTAGTTATAGTGCCTTCCTTTAGCAGCGACTGGGTCGCAGCATACACCACATCATCTGGTAAGTCGTCAGGACTATGACACAGTGGATCATCCTTTTCGCCTGTGTAAGAACACAATAAGTCGGAACGGCGGCTTAATGAAAGTACTCGCCAAGTGACCCAGACTCGGACCAGATCGATGCAGTTTAAGCCGTTTCCCAAAAGAGCTTTGATTTTCTTGATGGTGGGATTGAGAGGTAGACGCTCGATAGCAGTCAGTTTATCCGCCAGCGGATGGTTGGACTCAAGGTGCAGGGCCCGGAAGCCAGGCAGAGGGCTCTCATCAGCCGGCGAAGTGTCCTGGCAATAGAACCACATCTGATTCCAATCTTTTGGATGACTCGGCAGTTCAGCGTAAGGAAAGAGGCAATCTCTCCGCCGCTGAATTGAGATGCCGCCAAGCTCAAGACTAGGCCCGTTGGCACGTTCATTCTGCCGGTTCAAGTAGAAAAGCTCTCTGAACAAAAGCAGACTTGGCTCCTCTCCCAGGTACACCTCGCAAAAGACTTGGAAATTGCAAATATTTGACACGGAATTGGGTCCAATGTCTTGAGGTCTAAGATCAAAGAAATTCAAAACCTCCTTGAAGAATTTTGAGCCGGGAGGGGCAAATTGTGACGCCTGGGTAATTAGACTACAGTAATCCCGCGTTAATGTCGCCACATCACCTTGGATACTATTGCTAATCTCGCGCTAGATCAAAACCGGTCCAAAACATTCAAAGTTAAAATCAAGTCAAACAGTTAAAGTTTTCAAAAGTCAAAACTAAAATGTTCTTAACATGACAATTAATTCATAAGGCATATTGGTGGAGAAACCAACGCTTTACAAAATGTTTAAATGTACTAAACTAATTAAATCATTAGCTAAAACCATTAATTAAATGCCTTTTATGTTTTGAAAATTTCTAAACTAAATTATTTTGGGTTGAAACCTTTTGTGGTTGTGACATAAGTTGTAACATCAATTTAGGTGCCACTTTGGTATTTTGTTAATACTAAGATAATTAGGAACTAAATGAAAACAGAAAGTAAAAATACAAAGGGGGAAATTCAAAACCAAAAACAAAAGAGAGTAAAGGCGCCTCCTCCCCATTGGCTTGGCCCACCAGCCGCTTCCCGTCCGCCCACCCCACAACCCCCGGCCTATATGGCCTCACCTAGTCTGGCCATGGGCCGCCCCCCCGACGGCCGGCCCGACCCGGCCTGAAAAAGCCCGGCCCGAACTGCCCGACGCTGCCTCAGCCGGGCCTGGCCTAGGTTTTGAGCCCAAGACTAGGTCGGGCTGGGCCTGGGCCATTGTTTATGCCATTCTTGAAGAGGCCCGGCCCGAGGCCCGAGGCCCGACGTGTTTTTGTGTGATGGGCGGGCTCAGGCTCGAAAACTAGGCCCGACGGCCGGGCCGGCCGGGCTCGGGCTGAGTTTTCTACTCGGGCTTGTCAGGCCGGCCCGGCCCGGCCGGCCCGGAGGATGGCAGTCTAGCCTCACCCTGAAACCCTAGCCCCACGCACCACTCCCTCCCCGTCGCCCCACGCTCCCCCACTCCCCTCCCCTTCCTGATCCAGGTGGATCGGGCGCTGACGCGCGCCGCCGCCGAGGCGCCGAACCCGCGCCCCGCCGCGCCTCTGTGTGTCCCTGCCGGCTCCCGTCGCTCGTCCTCGCCCCTCTCTTCGCCCACGCCGCCGCCGTCCTCTTCGCTCGACGCCGTCGCCAAAGACCAACACGCCGGCCAGCTTCCTCCTCCCCATCGGATTGCCTCCCTGTCGCCGGCCGTCCCCGTCTCCCTCCTCACGCCCGCTGCCTAGTCCCTACGACCCGCTGTGAGCCCTGCTTCCTCTCCTCTTCCCCCACGACGCGCTCACCATGCCGACGACCAGCCACCACCGCCAGCGCCCATAGCCACCACGCCGTCGCGCCCACCAAGATGCCGTCTAGCTTCGCGCCCGTGGTCACCCACGCACAGACGCCTGGTTGGCCGCCCACCACGCACACGCCGCACTACCCCGGCGCCTGCAATGTTCCGACCTGCAGCCACCGCCTCTGCTGGCCTGCCTATCGCTCGCACTTCGCTCGCCCCATTTTCACCTCCTCTCACAGCCCTCCGCTGTTCACTGCCCCCACCATGGCTGCGCTCTGCCTCGCTGGCGCCCGGCCACTGGCCGTGCCGAGGCCGCTCCGGGTTCCCCGATCGGGCGCTCGGCCGCCAGCGCCCTGCCTTCGGGTTGGCCCAGAATTCGAGACACCAAAAGGCCCACAGGGCCTATGACAAGTGGGCCCCGCCTGAAACGTTTTAGTTAAAAAAATGTAATTAAAAATTAATTAAAACAATAAATATATAATTAATTAATGAGTTAATTAAGTTAATTAATCCTGTTTAATTAATCTAATTAACTAGTTAGTTTAAATAAAGACTAATTAGACTAAGCAGACAATGACTTAACGGACCCACACGTCGAATTCAACTCCTTGTCGATCACCGATGTCATGTCGATGTCATGATGACGTCGGCAAACACTATTCTGGATAATGTTAGAATTAAATAGTTAAATAAATCCTAAAAATGATTTAAATCTTTTAAAATTAAAATAAAATAAACCGTAGCTCAGATTAAAATACTTTCTACATGAAAGTTGCTCAGAACGACAAGACGATTCCGGATACGCAACCCGTTCGTCCGCCACACCCCCCTAACCTATCGAACTCGCAACTTTCCCCCTCTGGCTCCTCTGCCCGAAAACACGAAACACCGGGAGTACTTTCCCGGATGCTTCCCCCCTTCACCGGTATCACCTCATACCGCGTTAGGGCACCCCTAGCACCGATACTTGTCATGTCATGCATTGCTATGCACCTGCTTGCTTAAATATTTATTGTTTCTTCCCCTCTTCTCTCCCTAGACCCGAGACCAACGCCGTTGCCGCCCGATTCGACTACGGAGTTGACGACCCCTCTCTCTTGCCGAGCAACCAGCAATCCCCCCCTTGATCACGGATATCGCCTATTCTCCTCTATCTTGCTTGCATTAGAGTAGTGTAGCATGTTCTTGCTTTCGTTGATCCTATTCTCGATGCATAGCCCGACATTGTTGCTACATCTGTTGATACCTTACCTGCAATCCTAAATGCTTAGTATAGGATGCTAGATTATCATCATTGGCCCTACATTCTTGTCAGTCTGCCTTGCTATACTATTGGGTCGTGATCACTTGGGAGGTGATCACGGTATATACTATACATAGATACATACATACTATCAGATGGTGACTAAAGTCGGGTCCGCTCAAGAGTACCATGAGTGATTCACTTGATTAAATGAAAGGACCTTTGTCCCGACGGCCCTCTGTGTGGATCTTTGTGGAGCGACAGACAGGCGAGTTGAGACCACCTAGGCGAGAGGTGGGCCTGGCCTTGGTCGGCGTCGCGTTTGCTTCATAATAACACGCTTAACGAGATCTTGGTATTTGATCCGAGTCGGCCATTTGGTCTATACGCACTAACCATCTACGTGGGAGTAGTTATGGGTATCCCGACGTCGTGGTATCGGTAAAGCCTTCTTGACGTCGGCGATCGAGTGGCGCTACCGGATTGGAACGTAAGCCCGCACTTGTATTAAGGGGCTAGTTACGCTTCCGCGCGTTCATAACGTCTTGGTGTGCAAAGGGCGATGGGCCCGCACCTGCGCCATAGGAGTTAGACCGGCGTCTTGACCTCTCTGTTGTGCCTAGGTGGGGCTGCGGCGTGTTGATCTTCCGAGGTCGGGCATGACCCAGGAAAGTGTGTCCGGCCAAATGGGATCAAGCGTGTTGGGTTATGTGGTGCACCCCTGCAGGGAAGTTTATCTATTCGAATAGCCGTGTCCCTTGGTAAAAGGACGACCCGGAGTTGTACCTTGACCTTATGACAACTAGAACCGGATACTTAATAAAACACACCCTTCCAAGTGCCATATACAACCCGGTGATCGCTCTCTAACAGGGCGACGAGGAGAGGATCGCCGGGTATGATTATGCTATGCGATGCTACTTGGAGATGCTACTTGGAGATGCTACTTGGCGATGCTACTTGGAGGACTTCAGTCTACTCTCTTCTACATGCTGCAAGACGGAGGCTGCCGAGCGTATTCTTCGACGGATTAGCTATCCCCTCTTATTACGGCATTCTCAGCTCGGTCCATGATATGGCCCTTTACACATATATCCATGCATATGTAGTGTAGCTCCTTGCTTGCGAGTACTTTGGATGAGTACTCACGGTTGCTTTTCTCCCTCTTTTCCCCTTTCCTTCTACGGTTGTCGCAACCAGATGTCGGAGTTCAGAGCGGATGCCACCGCCGATTTACGGCGGCCCTACTACTACGGAGGTGCCTACTACTACGTCTTTGCACACGACGGCCGAGAGTAGTTAGGAGGATCGAGCAGGAGGCATTCGCCTCTTCGATCTGTATCCCGCTTTGTGCTAGCCTTCTTAAGGCAAACTTGTTTAACTTATGTCCGTACTCGAGATATTGTTGCTTCCGCTGACTCGTCTATGATCGAGCACTTGTATTCGAGCCCTCGAGGCCCCGGCTTGTATTATGATGCTTGTATGACTTAATTATGTTTTTAGAGTTGTGTTGTGATATCTTCCGTGAGTCCTCGATCTTGATCGTACACGTTTGCGTGCATGATTAGTGTACGATTGAATCGGGGGCGTCACAAGTTGGTATCGTAACCGATCGCTGTAGGACTCCTTCCACACTCCTTGGCCGAAGTCGAGTCTAGACATTGCAAAAACTTTTACTAACTTGGCTGTGCGCCTTACGGGCCCACGTCGCCATCGGGTGGTATTAGGATCTTTTACTCCTCGATCTTTACTCTGGACTCTGACCTCTCTTCTATTCGGGTTAAATGAATTTTACTAAATCTAACTCTAGGTTCTCGATAATACTTTCTCCCGGAGAGCCCCTTCAGTCCATATGATTGCCGACTGCACCAGAAGATTTCGAATATACTCTCCGATTTTCTCTCGAGACCTTGTGCCCGTTGCTTTTGCAATTCCTTTCCACGAAACATTCCTATGGATAAATACTTACACCTGTCGATCTTACTTTTATTCCCAGTTGGTCTTGTTATTACAAGATACCCCGAAATACTCGTCGTTGTTTCGATAATCCTTTGAGCTTACTGCCTTGTTGTTCCTTGTCACCGGAATACCCCTACGGATAATTCTCGCACTTATCGAGTATCCGCTCATCCCCAGTTGTTCATGTGTTTCACAATGGTCTTCGAAATACTATTCGGTCCTCCCAAAAATCCTTAGTAGCTTATTGCTCGGCAATACCTGTCTGCTAGCATGATGGATGCTTTCCATATGTCTGGCAAAATTCGTTAGTATCCTTAGACACCGTCATTTTGCTCCTATCGATTCAAACATGTGTGTGAAAGCACGCAATCATCAGTTGATCCTTCTAAATTATCTTTCCGGCTCAGACATCATTTTTGAACATGAGCTGGTTCTCGACCAAACTATTTGTCATCAATTGTGCCTCTGGTCTATCCAACTTATCCATCCTTGATCAGAGCATCTGCTTCTGATCCCTTGTTTTGGAAATCATAATTCCTTTGTTATCTAAGCATCGAATTGTTCAGATGTTCTATAATATGATGCCCATGCATTCTTCTTCCTCTGGTTGAGTATCGATGCTCACATCAGATCCCTTGTGGACCATTGGTTCCTTTGTTGGATTCTATCCGACAGTGTCCTTCATATTGAATAACCTTGAGAACCTTTCCATGGGTATATAATGCCTTTGGTAAATTGTATCATTTGCTTTTGAACTTGCTCTACTATCGAGTTTGTGTTAATTACTCCTAAAGTTAGTGGTATATGTTCTAAGAAGCCCCGGTGGCTTGAACCTATGCCTTCCTTAATATGTGTGAACTCGAAAGTTTTCACGAGCCATACTCTTCTGATGTTTCGCCGGATAAAATTTCAACACTGCAACTTCATCGAACGCGAGAAGTGAATGAAAGGTTATGCATTGGAAAAGTGGGAGTCGACCCTGAACTTTGTGTTCATGCCCATGGACACGATGTAGATCCTATCATGGAAGCTTCTTGTAACTATTTCCTTGATATATTATCCTTTTTGGTATCGGTGGATTGATCTTTTTCAATGGTGGTTCCGACCATGTTCTCCTTTAAATACCATTTCCCGTGCAAGTTTAAGCACTTGTCTTCTGTAGAGCAATACCCAGGTCCAACCTCTACTTTGATCTGACGTCGAGTATTACCCCCTGGTATCTCGAGATTATAATGGAACTGCATAACTTCTTATGAGTTCTTCATCAAGTGCTACATTCTCACTGATTCCAATTTTTCACGGGCTCTGAGTTATTAAACACTCAAAGACACCGATAACTGAACCGAGTCCGCTCTACGGTTCCACAACTTTTAGTAATCTTCTTTACTTACGAGTTTGTACCCGATCACGCCATTCCTAGCCTGTTCGGCTACATCATTACCGTGCTAATTTTCATTGTGCTACTGGGCCTTTCTTCCCGGAGCACAAATTTTGACGATGAGCTAAGCTTATGTTGACTTTCCTCGTCATATCATTTTTCCTTGAACAACAAGCTGGATTCTGCGATGTACCTGTGGTTCCAATAACCTTTCGCTTCATCATTCCTTTGACTTGATGTCATCGCCGATCGATTACACCTTCATGAAATCTCTCGACAATAGTGTCGTGATCATCATCAACATTCCGAGCTCTTCCAGGATATCAATTGAATTCATGATGGGAAATACCATCCTTTCCCCTTGATGATTTGTGTTATCATCGACAACATCCTTGATTTCCCTCTCAACACAAACTTGTTCGTGTTTTGTGTTATACCTTGAGATCCTTGCTACCCATCATTTGTTCTTCTTTACCTTGGAAGTTTTACCATCTTTTATGTCAAGAATGTTGTGAGAATTGCTCCACCTCTTAAGAATTCTTGATATAGTAACACTTCTTCCCATCACCATTCTTTCTTGGTCCTCGTGTTGATTCCAACCAGGGTACCAACAAGTGAGCGGTGCTGTTTGGATTCTGCCTATCTAGCAACCCTATTGCTTTGAAGTTAATGGTCGGCCGTTCATTCTTAGACTATTGATTATTGAATCACCATTCCAATGTTAGCCGTGCAACCCAGCCCATATTTCGGGCGCACCTTTCAACCCTTGTTAAATTGTGTATGTTTTCCTCAAGCATACATCAATATATCATTTTTGATCTGACAAATGTTATCTCCTTGTTCACGTAATGGTGGAAATCCATCCTTTGGAAATTTTGGTGAATTGTCGCTGAGTTCATCAGCCACCTCCTTGTCCTCTCCTTGGGTTAATGATGAACTCTTGTTAACGGAAATCACTTCATAGTTCATTTCCCGAGGATCTTACAGTGTCATCCCATCAATTTGTGTTGCACCTTTCTTCTCAGGCATCCTGAGTCTGAGGTATCCTGACACCAATCAGATCTGAATCTCGGTCAGATATGATGGTTGGAACATGTTTCCAAGAGTTATAACATTGGTCTTTTATGACCCGGTAAGGTGATGTCATTCCTGGCACAACTGGCCGAAGGACCTAGTGTTATAGTTTCCTTTTTAACAAGGTTAACCCTTTTTCCATGAGGGAATTGAATGCCTTGTTTAATAAGTTTATCCTGATGGATCTTTTGTGTATCCAAAGTCTGACCTTTGCTTGAAGACCATGTCAATGCTATCTCGAAGCATGTCTGTGGTACTCCGACTTTCAACAAGAACATTTGAAGCCCAATGCTAAATGTTTCCTGCTCAATTATCCAAACACCGTTGTATGGGTAATGTCTTGAAATTTCTCTTCCCTTACCTAAAGGGTTTTCTAAATTATATCCTGACATGATATCATGCTCTGCTTGTCCTTGGGAAGGAATACCCCTGAAATATGTGTTTAAAAACATTTTCCATTCCATTGTTCTATTTGATGTGATAATCATATTTCCCTTTCATTGTTTGGTTTAACCTTTCTTGTGATCTATATGATCTAAGCAACAATATTCCCCTGCCTATGTAAACACCTCGGTGTACAAATCTGTCGGTAAGACCCTGTTACTATCGTTGATGACATTTCGGTAGCCACCGATGGACGAGAACCTTGCCTATTGGCCCGCCTTGTTCAACGAACAGGAAAAATGGTTCTCTTCATCCCTCGCCCTTGGTATCGCTGTTGTTGCCGACATAGCTGATAGGCTACCCTCTGACACGCCTTACTATCGTGACCGTGCGAGATGTCGGCCCCCTTCCTACCTTCAACCACATGGTGGGCCCATAACCCACAGTTCCACAGGATCGAAACCTGACTCTCCTGTACACTCCCTGTTCCCAGAGTTATTCCTCGTATGGACTCAGATGTAATTCACGGACCACCGTCCCAAGTGATCTATTTTGGTATCAGACGCAATACTTATTCTCATTGCCCTGAACCCCTTTCACCTTCTGATTAGGCATCGAACGCTTGCCTATCTGTTTGAAACTTCTCATGGTACCTCCTTACTTTGCTCTCGATATTTTCTTAAGATTCAATTCGAGAGTAACTTCCGCCACCTTCCTCGATGTTATCGACCAGATAGTCAACCTTGTAGAGGTCTGTCTGTTGAAGCTACCCTTATCCTTTCCGTAGTAATGCGATGAAGATCCCCAAGGAAGGACGACAACTTCATCATGATGACCCGAAGCAGAGAACTGAAGACATCAATGTAATGGATCGACCTCTTCGAGAAGAACAACCAACACCGAGAAGACTCGTTAGAATTTCGTAACACGAACCTTCCCCCTTTACTTCCCTCTTAAATCTCGGGACGAGATTTCTTGTAGTGGAGGAGAATTGTGACGCCCGGGTAATTAGACTACAGTAATCCCGCGTTAATGTCGCCACGTCACCTTGGATACTATTGCTAATCTCGCGCTAGATCAAAACCGGTCCAAAACATTCAAAGTTAAAATCAAGTCAAACACTTAAAGTTTTCAAAAGTCAAAACTAAAATGTTCTTAACATGACAATTAATTCATAAGGCATATTGGTGGAGAAACCAACGCTTTACAAAATGTTTAAATGTACTAAACTAATTAAATCATTAGCTAAAACCATTAATTAAATGCCTTTTATGTTTTGAAAATTTCTAAACTAAATTATTTTGGGTTGAAACCTTTTGTGGTTGTGACATAAGTTGTAACATCAATTTAGGTGCCACTTTGGTATTTTGTTAATACTAAGATAATTAGGAACTAAATGAAAACAGTAAAGTAAAAATACAAAGGGGGGAAATTCAAAACCAAAAACAAAAGAGAGTAAAGGCGCCCCGCCCCCCCGCTCGGCTTCGGCCCACCAGGCCGCTACCCGTCTGGCCCACCCCACAACCCCCCTGGCCTATATGGCCTCACCCCTACGCACCACCCCCACCCACCCCCCCGTCGCCCCATGTTCCCCACTCCCACTCCCCTTCCCCGATCCAGGTGGATCGATCGGGCACTGACGCCGCCGCCGGAGGCGCCAACCCAGCGCCCGCCCGCCCTCCGTCCATCCTGCCGCTCCCATCGCTCGTCCTCGCCCCTCTCTTCGCCACGCCGCCGTCCTCTTCGCTCGGCGCCATCGCTAAAGACCAACACGCCGCCGGCTTCCTCCTCCCATCGGATTGCCTCCCGTCGCCGGCCGTCCCGTCTCCCTCCTCACGCCCACCGCCTAGTCCCTACGACCATTGTGAGCCACCTTCCTCTCCTCTTCCCCACGACGCTCACACGTGGCCGACGCTGCCGCCACCACCAGCGCCCATAGCCACCGCGTGTCCGCGCCACCAGCGTCGTCGCTTCCGCGCCGTGGTCACCCCGACGCTGACGCCTGTTGGCGCCCACGCGCACATGCGCACCACCGGCGCCCAGCGTTCCGACCTGCAGCCACCGCTCTGCTGGTGCCATCACTCTGCTGCACCCCCCCCGCCGCCTCACCTCCTCTCGCAGCCCTCCGCTGTTCACGCTTCCATCATGCTGCGCTCTGCCTCGCCAAGGCTGGCCGTTGGCCGTGCCGAGGCCAGCTCCGGGTTCCCCGATCGGCGCCATGCCTTGCGCCCCTGCCCGTTCGGGTTGCGCCAGAACACACACAGACAAGGCCCCTCAGGGCCTATGACAAGTGGGCCCCTGCCCAGAACGTTTTAGTTAAAAAAAAATTAATTAAAACAATAAATATATAATTAATTAATTAATTGATGAGTTAATTAAGTTAATTAATCCTGTTTAATTAATCTAATTAACTAGTTAGTTTAAATAAAGACTAATTAGACTAAACAGACAATGACGAACGGGACCCACACATCAGGTCAACTCCCTGTTGACTGCTGATGTCATGCTGACGTCATGATGACGTCGGCAAACACTATTCTGGATAATGTTAGAATTAAATAGTTAAATAAATCCTAAAAATGATTTAAATCTTTTAAAATTAAAATAAAATAAATCGTAGCTCAGATGAAAATACTTTCTACATGAAAGTTGCTCAGAACGACGAGACGATTCCGGATACGCAACCCGTTCGTCCGCCACACCCCCTAACCTATCGAACTCGCAACTTTCCCCCTCCGGCTCCTCTGCCCGAAAACGCGAAACACCGGGAGTACTTTCCCGGATGCTTCCCCCCTTCACCGGTATCACCTCATACCGCGTTAGGGCACCCCTAGCACCGATACTTGTCATGTCATGCATTGCTATGCACCTGCTTGCTTAAATATTTATTGTTTCTTCCCCCTCTTCTCTCGCTAGACCCCAAGACCGACGCTGTTGCTGCCCAGTTCGACTACGGAGTTGACTACCCCTCTCTCTTGCCAGAGCAACCAGGCAAGCCCCCCCCCCTTGATCACCAGATATCGCCTATTCTCCTCTATACTACTTGCATTAGAGTAGTGTAGCATGTTACTGCTTTCCGTTGATCCTATTCTGATGCATAGCCTGACATTGTTGCTACATCTGTCGATACCTTACCTGCAATCCTAAATGCTTAGTATAGGATGCTAGATTATCATCATTGGCCCTACATACTTGTCATCGCCTTGCTATACTATCGGGCCGTGATCACTTGGGAGGTGATCACGGTATATACTATACATACATACATACTATCTGAGATGGTGACTAAAGTCGGGTCCGTCAAGAGTACCCGAGTGATTCACTTGATTAAATGAAAGGACCTTTGTCCCGACGGCCCTCTGTGTGGATCTTTGTGGCGGAGCGACAGGCAGGTTGAGACCACCTAGGCGAGAGGTGGGCACAGGCCTGGTCGGCGTCCGCGTTGCTTCATAATAACACGCTTAACGAGATCTTGGTATTTGATCCGAGTCGGCCATTTGGTCTATACGCACTAACCATCTACGTGGGAGTAGTTATGGGTATCCCGACGTCGTGGTATCGGCGAAGCCTTCTTGACGTCGGCGACCGAGTGGCGCGCGCACGATTGGAATGTAAGCTTGCACTTGTATTAAGGGGCTAGTTACGCTTCGGCGCGTTCAACGCGTGCGGTGTGCAAAGGCGATGGGCCTGCACCCTGCGCCATAGGAGTTAGACCGGCGTCTTGACCTCTCTGTTGTGCCTAGGTGGGGCTGCGACATGTTGATCTTCCGAGGCCGGGCATGACCCAGGAAAGTGTGTCCGGCCAAATGGGATCAAGCGTGTTGGGTTATGTGGTGCACCGCAGGAAGTTTATCTATTGAATAGCCATGTCCCTCGGTAAAAGGACGACCCGGAGTTGTACCTTGACCTTATGACAACTAGAACCGGATACTTAATAAAACACACCCTTCCAAGTGCCATATACAACCCGGTGATCGCTCTCTAACAGGGCGACGAGGAGAGGATCGCCGGGTATGATTATGCTATGCGATGCTACTTGGAGATGCTACTTGGAGATGCTACTTGGTGATGCTACTTGGAGGACTTCAGTCTACTCTCTTCTACATGTTTGCAAGACGGAGGTCGCCGAAGCGTAGTCTTCGACGGGATTAGCTATCCCCTCTTATTACGGCATTCTGCAGCTCGGTCCGATATGGCCCTTTACACATATATCCATGCATATGTAGTGTAGCTCCTTGCTTGCAGTACTTTGGATGAGTACTCACGGTTGCTTTTCTCCTCTTTTCCCCTTTCCCTTCTACGGTTGTCGCAACCAGATGCTCGGAGTCCAGAGCGATGCCACCGCCGACGGCGACTCCTACTACACCGGAGGTGCCTACTACTACGTCTTTGCACTCGCCACGACGGCCAGAGTAGTTAGGAGGATCGAGCGGGAGGCCTGCGCCTCTTCGATCTGATCCCGCTTTGTGCTAGCCTTCTTAAGGCAAACTTGTTTAACTTATGTCGTACTCAGATATTGTTGCTTCGGACTTCGTCTATGATCGAGCACTTGTATTCGAGCCCTCAAGGCCCCTGGCTTGTATTATGATGCTTGTATGACTTAATTATGTTTTTAGAGTTGTGTTGTGATACCTTCCCGTGAGTCCCTGATCTTGATCGTACACGTTTGCGTGCATGATTAGTGTACGATTGAATCGGGGGCGTCACACAAATCCCCAGTTCATGTGATCCGTAAAAACTATCACCTCCCCTTCTTTGGGTTGAGGCCTCTCTTCAGACGGGTCAGGGGCACGATAAGACATGACCTCATTTTTTGGCAGATGGCCAGACTTCACAAATTCAGACAGTTTACTCTTTGTGACTATGGATGGGACCCAATTGCAGGTCACAGGGGCCTTGGTTGCCTTAGGTGCCATGACAATAGTTGGCCTACGACAAAATAAGAGGTTCCGGTCAATGTTAACCCAGGAGAAAATATCTTAATTATTCAAGGTGGCGGCTTAAGAAGGGGCCTTATGATATAAGAATAACTATGCAACAGTATTTAAGCCGCTACATGTATCAAAAGCAGTTCAAACTTCTTAAGGTCATGAGAAGCAAGCAAGGCTCATAGATCAGTGTCATTTATTTAAGTCGGCTACATAGATAGTTGTGTTTAAGTGTATTTGACAGAAGTAGTTTTCCGGGTGATACAAACAGGTTTCATAATCTGCCACTGTTATTTGAGATCAAAAGGCTGTTCTAGTAAGAAAAAAATTTAGACGTAAGACTGGCGCAGATGAAGCTCAATGGCTCGAATGGGGCCTCTGTGTGACAGAAAGGGATCTATTTACGTTCAGAATAGGTGCGAAAAATTTACTGCATTAGTTTTTACCATCTTCAAGATCAAGAAGAGCGGGGGTGATGAAATCTATGAAAGGAAACTACTGAACAGCGAAGAACGCGAAGAACTCGAAGGTCCTAATGTGGATCTAAGCAGCAAGAAAGAGGAGACTTACGGATGCAGGGTTGCAGGGAGGGTCGTCGCGTTTTCTCTAGTCAAACCAGGTTGATGCAGCGACCTGAGTTGGTGAAGACGAGAAGATCTGCGATGGCGGCGGCGGAGCTCGAGCGACAAAGAAGCAGCGAGAGGAAGAAGACGACTGAAGGAGGAGAATGGGAAGACCTAGGTCGCATCTATTTATAAGGAAAGGATAACTGAGATGACGTGAGAAACGAGGAGATAAAAGTTATTATCCAGCGGCCCCGACGCATCGGTTTTTGGAACAGTCAATAAAGGCAAAGATCCGTTGGAGGATATGGTGGAATAAAGAAAGAATTTAAGTAAAGATGGCGTCACGACGGGTTAACACGGATCCAAAAGATGATGTCATGGCGGGTTAAAGAAAACCTTTGCACAGTCAGAAGACTGATGATTTACTTCTTAAAGTATTTTAAGACTGACATGAACAGGTTCAAATCAATCTGGGGCCTAATGTTGGGGATATAACTATTTGTGTAAGCCGCCCAAGAGGGGCCGGGTTACACAAAGAAGACTCACCAGAAAGAAGCCCAAGACCAAGCACGAAGTTGGCAGTTCAATAAAGGGCTTAAAGGCCCACAGGCGACTTAAGGCCCGTTGTAGTAAACCGCCATAATGGCATGACTTGTATCATAAAGTAGATTTAACTAGTCACCGAGCCGGACACTGTTTATAAGCCGGCCGGGACTTTGTAAGCCACAGGGCGTCAACCCGTGTATATAAGGGGACGACCTGCTGGCGGCTTAGGGCAAGAAACAACTCATCGAGAGCCGGGCATAGCGTATCTCGCTCCCTGGTCATCGAAACATCAATACCAACCCAACTAGACGTAGGCCTTACCTTCACCGTAAGGGGCCGAACTAGTATAAACCTCTTGTGTCCCTTGTCTCAATTAACCCCTTCAAGCTTCCTAGTTGCGATGGCTCCACAAGTAAGTCCTTTCACGAGGACATCTGACGTGACAATTCCACGACACCGATGACAAAAGGAACAATGTATGTTGTTATGCGGTTTGACCGATAAACATCTTCGTAGAATATGTGGGAGCCAATATGAGCATCCAGGTTACGCTATTAGTTATTGACCGGAGACGTGTCTCGGTCATGTCTACATAGTTCTCGAACCCGTACGGTCCGCACGCTTAAAGTTCGGTGATGATTTATATTATGAGTTATGTGTTTTGATGTACCGAAGGTAGTTCGGACTCCCGGATGAGATCGGGGACATGACGAGGAGTCTCAAAATGGTCGAGACGTAAAGATCGATATATTGGACGACTATATTCGGACATCGGAAAGGTTCTGAGTGATTCGGGTATTTTTCGGAGTACCGAAGAGTTACGGGAATTCGCTGGGGAGTATATGGGCCTTATTGGGCCATACGGGAATAGAGGAGAGAGGCCAAAAGGAAGGAGGCACGCGCCCCCATCCGGTCCGAATTGGACAAGGGGTGCAACCCCCTTTTCCTTCTCCCTCTCCCCCTCTTTCCTTCTCTCCTACTCCAACAAGGAAAGGAGGAGTCCTACTCCCGGTGGGAGTAGGACTCCCCCCTTGGCGCGCCCTCCTCCTTGGCCGGCCGCCTCCCCCCTTGCTCCTTTATATACGGGGGCAGGGGGGCACCCTAGAAAACAACATTTGATTCTTGAGATCTATTAGCCGTGTGCGGTGCCCCCCTCCACCATATTCCACCTCGATAATATCGTAGCGGTGCTTAGGCAAAGCCCTGCGTCGGTAGAACATCATCATCGTCACCATGCCGTCATGCTGACGGAACTCTCCCTCGACACTCGACTGGATCGGAGTTCGAGGGACGTCATCGAGTTGAACGTGTGCAAGAACTCGGAGGTGTCGTGCTTTCGGTGCTTGATCGGTCGGGCCGTGAAGACGTACGACTACATCAACCGTGTCGTGCTAACGCTTCCGCTTTCGGTCTACGAGGGTACGTGGACAACACTCTCCCCTCTCGTGCATCACCATGATCTTGCGTGTGAGTAGGAAAATTTTGATATTACTACGTTCCCCAACAGGTAGTGGAGGAGGTGCGGTGGTGGTGGAGGAGGAAGATGTCTATGGCGGTGGATGAACGTCCGATCAGGCTCAGGAGGCAGCAGATCCGGCTGGAACCCGCCGGATTTGCCGGATTTGATGCGGCGGCAGCTGGATTTGGATGTGGGGGACTGCGGGAAGAAGTCGGTTGGGCGGCGAGGGGTGGGTTGGAGTTTTTGGCAAGCCGCCTTTGTGCCTCATATATGCACCCGGTTGTGCCCTGTTTGGGTTGCCCAAAAACGTTTTTGATCAAGTTGGAGTTTTGGGGCAGCTATTGGAGACCTTTTTTGCCCTCCAAAAATCAAAAAAAGGTAGTGTTGCCCTATAATAGGGCAGCTGTTGGAGATGCTCCAACGGCATCATTCTACCCTAGTGCTTGGCACCCACAATCGCCAAAGTCAAGCCATGGTTTCGGATGCGAGATATGAGCATGGCTGTTGGTCTATATTTCTTCATCAAAACTCTAGCATTAGCTTTCTTTAGAAAAAAACTTATGTTATGTTCCTTCCAGATCTCCCTAACCACCAACAAGAGCAAGGATGCCATGACTTTGCATTTACCTTACCTACCATGCACCACACGAGACCATGTTTTTACGTTTGTGAAGGCATTCCAAGAATTAGACTAAAGGGGACGGGAAGCTAATCTTGGATCATGGTCGTAGCCGGATGGGAAGCAGAAATGGATGGAAGAGCACATGGGTCGTCATCTCCGGTAGCTAGTTGAGCAACTTGCAAATGCCGGAATTCAGTCATAGAGCCGGTCCATGGTTCAAACCTGGTTTTGGATGGCAAACCAAGCGAAATACTTGCACTTGGGGAGCCCAATTATTCCAAAATTGAAATTAATCTTATGTTACTTCTGAGTTGCCATAATTAAACTGTTTAAAATTCTTCACTTGCATACTCTTTCTTTCAAGTTGCAAAATAAGGAGTGTGTTCGGCAAAAAATTCTTTGCAGTAAATTTTTATATTGCAAGACCTTGTCTCAAGTGGAGGTATGATCTTTGAATTTTCCATTTTGGAAAGGCTTGATGAAGGTCAAGACTTCTTTCTTCCTAAGAGGCTCATTTGTGATTGTTGATGGCCAATCTACGAGTTTCTGGGGAGACATATGGCTTGGAGACGGTCCTCTTGCATTACAATATCCCACGCTTTATAATGTGGTGCGTAGAAAAGATGCTATGATTCAGTCTATTCTTGGATCAGCTCCCTTGAAAATCCAATTTAGGAGGGCCTTAATTGGAGATAAATGGATGTCCTAGTTACATTTGGTTCGTAGATTCATGATCAATCTTTCTCATTCGCCAAATATTTTTAGACAGATACTAAATACCAATGGGGCGTTTAATGTCAAGTTTATGTATGCATGTCTTATTAATACGGGGCCGGTGTTCCATAGAAAGCACATTTGGAAAATCAAAGTTCCATTAAAGATAAAATAATTCATTTGGTTTGTTCAACGACAAGTGATTCCCACTAAGGATAAACCCGGCTAAAAGAAACTGGAATGTATGTAAAATATGTTGTTTTCGTGATGAAGAGGAAACAATTCGGCATCTTTTATCACCCACCTTTTTACTGCTTTGATCTGGCGCACTATTCACGTGGCTTCTAACTGTCACCTCCAACTAGTATCACTAATTTGTTTGGGAACTGGTTGGTTGGCATTAATAAAAAACTTAAGGGTCATATATGTGTAGGGGGTTATGCCTTACTTTTGGCAATTTGGAATTGTCGGAATTACTGTAGTTTTAACAAATCATAATCTCCTAATTTTTTGTAGGTTATCTTCCTAGCCACTTCTTCAATCTGGACATGGTCCTTACTTCAGCGTGGGGCTGTTGCGGAGCTCATGGCCTTTGAGTGCAACCATCTGGAGATGGTTGCACATGCATTATTCAGCCGATTTGGCTGGCATCTCACTAATAGATTATGTGGTTAACGAGTCATGTAATCATTTTTATTGACCGGTTGTGGTTTGTTTACTTTCCATTTAGTTGATGTTGGTGAATTACTTATATTATTTTTAATAAATTGATTGTGTGCATCAGTTGATGCAGAGGTCGGGGTACACCCTCTTTTCAAAAAACATACACTCTCACTCCACATCATTTTCAATTCTATGACAATTCTCAAACTACGTAATAAATGGTGGACATGATTAAGTCCCATTTTGATAATTATTGTTTCTATCAAATACTACAAAAAAGACCCTGCAACATAAACAAGAAATTGTATGTGTCCACGAGAACTTCAATCCAAGTGGTGGGTAAATCCACTTCCCCAACCAAGTGAATTGAGTCGACAAAGCATGGCTTATCTAAATGTGTGGGTGGTCTCTCCCATGAGCCATATGTCTCATATAACTAATCTTTTAGATGAGAGGGACAAACCTCCTATTTTTTCTGTTGCTAAGTGATAGCGCTGGAGTACACAAGTGACACAATGGGGGTTCGGAACGCTGGTTTAGTGGATCATGATAGCGTAAACTGTTGTATCGAATACTATGTACCTATGTCGATGGATTCATGCTTGCTGGTCATTGTTATTCCCACATCAGTTGTGGTAGGAAGAACATCATGATTGTCGAGATGTTGACATAAGGATAGTGGCAGGCCCAAGGTTTAGAGGGTATTCAAAAGAACATGCCAAATGTGTAGTGTTAGATATTCACAACAGAAAAACTCAACAAGCATTGTTAGCTTAGAGTTCACATGATATAGTTTTTAAAGAAAATCTCAATTGTAGATGTTTTAGCACTGTTTCCGAATTAATATTAATTTATCCTTATATTTTCAATGTTTTTTAGAGTATTTGAGAAAGCATGTCAAATGGAGTATGTGTGCGAGTTTTTGTAATATTTTTACAGAAATGGTATTGATATAACATTCCGTGGGAAGGATTTTTCTCAAGGAACACCCTATGGCGTGTCCGATAGTCCTCCCAAGAATCTCGGTGCATTCATTGGAAAGACCATTGGAAGGAAACGTTTGAGAAAAACACAGTCATTCACTTGTTTGACGCTACCCGAGGGAACGACCTTCGTCGGGGAACCTTTTCCCTATACTAGTGTCATGGCAATTTCTATGTGAGACATGGCAGTTCTTATGATGCAACAATGGCAAATTTCTAAAGGCATGCGTGTCAATTTCTCTTCTACAGCATGGCAATTCTCCATGCTATAGCATAACAACTCTCCTCTTTGCAGCATTACAAATCATGAACATTTGTGGTAACTTTCTCCTATTGTAGATGACAAATTTTTTTCCATGTGCAGATCTTTGGTACGCATGACAATTTACTCTGCTGGAGCATGTCAAATTCCTGACAATTCTTTCTGCTAGCATGATTTTTTTTCAACATTAAAAACCTTTCTGTACTAGCATGATAAATGTATCTGTTATAGCATGAATTTTTTTGAACGTTCGATGCGAGTGATTTTTTGACGAAACACTCCCTAGTAGTGTCGTACGCTCAAACAAGCCTCTTACAGAGAACGTTCGTTAGCTCGTTAGCTCGAATGATGTTTCCAAGAGAACGTCAGCGTGTTATTGCCATTTCTTTACCCTTGAAAATAGAAGCTTAACTAAGCTTTACAAGTGGCTTCATTTACACCATGCTACGTTTAACATTTCTACTCCCTAAGTTTCAAAATATTTCAAGTTCTAATTTTATCATAAGTCAAACTTTGTTAAGTTTTACCAAATCTACAGAAAAATATACCAACATTGACAACACCACATAGGGAGCCAAAAAAAGTAGACCTTTGAAACAAAATAAAATTATTTAGGAAAACCATAAAGCCCAGAAAAATATCTGACTGACTACTTTTATTCGCTTATCTGCTTACTAAATCCTAATCCCCTCCGCTCGTCTTCTCCCCCACAAAAGCAAAGGCGCTGCTCCACCCCGAGCCGCGGCAATGGAGCTCGCCACCGCGGCCGTCGTCTCCACAGCCTCCATCCACCCCGTCCGCAGCCATTTCTCAACCGCACGCGTAGCCTCCTGGTCTATTTCCTCGTCGCCGTCCTCCTCTCGGTCCCTGTCCACCTCCGCCTCCACCTCGCGGTCCCAGAGGCGTCGACTCCCCGTCGCCTCGGCCGCCGTGGAGCTCCGCGAGGCCGCCGCAGGTGGTGGAGACTCCGTCCGCGTCATCGAGACGCCGCAGCCCAACTCCAGTGTTAGCCCCGACTCTGCTCAATTAACTGCCTCTCTAGTTGTATATGAGTTGGAGAGCCGCGTAATTCTGTAATGTGGGATGTTGTCTCATTTTCTGTGGGATGAGTGGACTGCATTAGGGGATAAACTGATGAACTGATGCTTGACTCTAATGGTCATGGTGTGCTGCTTTGCAGGTTAAGTTCAGCGTGGAGGTGCCTCCCTCGATATGCCAGGAGTGCTACCAAACAACTCTTCTCGAGTACTCAAAGCGTTTCAAGGTACCATTTCTGTACTAAAATCTGTATCAAATGAAGAACATTGGAATTCGTGAGGACAAACATTATGCAAAGAGTTACAAAGCACAGCCAGGAATGTGGGCTTATACCGAAGTTTAACGGCTGCATGTTCAGTAATCATGAATAAGATTGCAACATGTGTGTCAGTGTGTGCTACTTGCTTGCTGCACTGCTTAGCACTGAGAGCCTTCTTTGTCTGTGGTTTAGTCACAGGTGTTCTTTTGGGGTTTCGCCAAGTGTTCGATATTTTCATAAAAACCGAGCCCTGATAATTTTGTATATAAATGAGATCTGATGCATTCACAAAATGGAAATACTCATTTAATTTAGTATTTTCAGCTTGTATCAAATTTTACAATCAGTTGATCATAGCTAAATCACTAAGACCAGACGGTTCAGAAGTGGGAAAAGAGATAATTCTACATGGTGCCTGTGATGCTGCTCTATATTCTGCAGTTTTTTATTGTACGCCCCTGCTATTCCTTCTTATCAGGTTCCTGGATTTCGGCCTGGAAAGATAGTTCCAGAAAATGTACTTTTAAACTACGTTGGACCACAACATGTGCGGGCTGCTACAGTCGAAGCTATCTTAAGACATACACTTCCTCAAGCATTGTCCTCGGTATGAACTTCTCCCCAGTCCTGTTTACAAAGCAATGCCCTGATATTTAACACAATGGATTCTTTGTTTCCAACCATTCATGACAAGCAAAATTAGTTCTTGTAACCTGTATTTGTCTTGCATCATTTATTATCAGAGTGATGATATAGTTGAAAATTTTGAAGTAGAGATTACCATTTCATATGAACGAACTGGCAGATCATCAGAGAGGAAGCGCTGTTTAACATTTTGGCAGATATTTTGCTGAGAACATTTCTCACTGCAGACCCCTTCTCTGATGATCCAATCTCTTGCTGAACCATGACTTGTCTTTCTCCCTCTAAAAATATACTATGTGCTATGTTATACTTTATATTACATCTGATCAGCTGATATCGTCATCTTTTTTATAGGTAGAAGAGAGGGCATTAGAAGATTCTGTGCGCATTCTCACTAAGTTTGATGATATGAACGAGGCTTTCTCCCTTGACCATGTCTTTAGGTAGACAGTTACTACCATCTTGGTCTCCTGCTTATTTCATTATCTGAACTTATTTAAAATTGTTGTTTTGATCATATATTTTTCTTTATACCAATATTTGATCAGATATGATGTTGCTGTGGATGTTGTTCCTGAAGTCCGTTGGTTATCTGAAGACAAATATAAGAACCTCAAAGTGGTTATTGAAATAGATGAAATTGTTGATGCAGAAAAGGCAGCCGAGTTAGAGCTTAAGCGTCGTCGTAAATCTCTAGGGCTGCTTCGAATAGTAACTGACAGAGGCCTACAGGTGATTTCTTGCAGTTGCTCTAGTATGTAAATGCAATATTAATATACCATGAAACCTTTACCATATGTTAGCTTTAGTTTATTCAGGACTCACTAGCTCTGAGATATTTATCCTGTACGTGAGCCATTTTTGAACCTCAGACTTTGTTACATACCTTGCTTAATAATATGGCTGCATGCATCATTCTGATGCAGAGGCCGGGGGCCATCCTCCTTTTCCAAAAAAAAAGTTTATTCAGGACTCTCATTTCCCCTTTCAAGTAACCGGCAGAAATCGGCCAAATTTCTTAGTAGTATCTGACAAAGTGACGAACTATTCTTCTTATTCCATTATTTCCATATATTTGTATCTTCCTGATTTTATGGTCTGCAGTCTTACGTTCCCCACACTCTAACTTATACTAGTAATATAATATCACTGTATTTGCTAGTGCCTGCATTATAGCTCAGGGCTATTATGGCTGATAAAGTGATCATTATCTGGTTCTCAAAGGAAAATTGAGCCCTGGTTGTACTACCTGAGCAAAACAGTTCCAGGAGCTTCTTGATGTTACACTGTGTACCTTTTATATCTATAGATGTTTCCACTAGTTTTAGCATTATGATAGCTCACCAACTTGTACTGATGGTCTGATAGTTGAGTAAGTCAGCAATGTCGTATGGCATCTACCGAAATTCAAAAATAACAATGATAATGGGGGCAATAGCAAATGTGCCAACAGCGATAGTTCAGTCCAGTGAACACAATTGCTAGTCGACGATGAACATTAATCTTGCTAAGATCCGCCCAGATCAGAGTGAGTGGCTATGGATGCTCACTGAATCTCATGAAGATGAGATAAGACCATGAGGGTGTGAGTCAATACGGCCTATATCTACACATATTTTAAACAGGGGGTAATCTGGTCATTTTGAAGCAGGTCTCATTGTTCTGCGTTTGCCAATTCTGGCAAAGAAGGTGGCGAGGCTTGGATGACTACGGCTAGAGATTTCCCTACTAGCATGTCAACTTAGGAAAATAATAATTATTCACAAATATGCACCTTATTCTAGTTGAAACAGTTATTATATACAAAAGAGAGTTATGGGCCTAGCAGAAATATTGACCACAGCCAAGCCATCATGTACATATATACCCTTAACAGTTTCCTTGTCAGTATCAAACAGCATTATGACTTCTGTTGAAAAAAAAAACAGCATTATGATTTTCATAATAAATGAAGGGTGTATGAACTGTGTGGCTTCCTTTTTTGAATTTGGCATGTTAGATTAAACTTATTTCATGGTAAGTATCAGTAATGCAAAGCATCCTCTTTTGGACCATGTAGGTAGGTGATCTAGTTGTACTGGATATATTGGCTGAAACTATCACGACCGACGGCTCTAAAGGTGAAAAAATTCCATCAGCTGAGAGTACAGGTTTGTTTGTTTTTGCACAACTGCATTCTGTTTTATTTTCACAACTTCATTGTTTGCCTATTATGATAATATGCTGTTATATATTTAAAATATTTTCCCAATTGTCTCTGGCTCTGTACGCCACTTTGACTGCAACTGACTAATGTAGTGATGTGATTTTCAAGTCTACATATCCTCAGAATTCTCTTTTGTATACCAGAATACTCCTACTTGATAAGATAGAATGCACATTATTGCTTGCATTCTATCTTGTGATGCATATCTACTATGATTACAGGATTCCACTTGGACACTGAGGAAAACACTAATCTTGTTCCTGGATTTCTGGGTTCGCTAATTGGGATTCGTCCTGGTGAGACTAGAACTTTTCCTATTCAGTTCCCTGAGTCGTTTGAGCAGGAAACTCTACAAGGTGTCCGTGCCCAGTTTACTGTGAGTATGACTTCCTCCTAAAGACCGAGATGTATATACCTGTGTACTCCACTCTTATTACCAATTAGTAATCACATTATATTGTGCCTATATCACACGGAAGTCATTACACTTAGGAATTACTTTTACCGTCACATCTGTTACTATGATTTTCATGTGGGAAATATAGATGCACGTCTATATTACTCCTGTTTGACTGCACACAAACTACGGTGACACAGTTTTTTATTCTATATCTATAGCTAGTGCTGGAGTTTTCATTCCCATTTTGACTGTATTATGCAGGTTGTCTGTAAAGAACTTTTCTTCAGAGAGTTGCCAGAATTGGATGATTCGCTTGCCGCAAAGCTCCTTCCAGGATGCAATACCATCGACGAGGTTTCTATTCTACCGCTGTACTATTTGTTTCACTTGGTAGTTAATAATAGGCATTGAAATCAACATCTCTGGATATGTACCTGTTGAACCAGTTTTCCTTTTGGAAAAGTACCCCCGATTGATCGTGGTTTGCAGTTCACCTTGCGAAATATTAGTTGTAAACTGTGATCATAATACGATACGATGGTTGATGAATTTTTTCAACTGTTTTAAAATCATCCCTTCTGATTGAAACAGGTTAAAGAACGAATTTTGGAAAGATGCAAAGAAGTGGAGAAGACGGCTATAGAACAAGCAACAGATAATGCAATCCTCGACCAACTGGGAAAGGTTGTGGGCTTGCTTCTGAAATAGCTTTTCAATTCCGAATTATTATTTTTGCAGGGAGATCATCCATATGTTACCTTTGGTTCCATTATCAAATTCCTCTCTCCAAGATTGCATAAGGTTGCACTAATGTTTCCACTGGTTTGTGTAGTTGGTAGACGTTGATGTTCCACGTTCCTTGTTTCAAGAACAAGGCCAACAGTTGTATGGAGCCAAACTTCTGCAACTTCAGGTACTGAACAAGCAGTTAACACTAGGTTGGCCTTTTTATATCTTGCTTTCTCAATGTATTTATTCATTCCTGCAGGCAGAAAGGAAGCTAGACAAAGACCAACTAGCATCCCTTTCAAGCGAAAAGTCGGTCCAGGAGTACCTGAAAAGTGAGAGGGAGAACATTACTAGGATCATTAAGCAAATGTTGGTTGTTGGTGAAATATTCAAGGCCGAAAATTTGCAGGTAAATAACATGATTGCTGTTCATTTGTGATTCGAGTGATAGAACCCCTACTTTTGACATTTCTATAGCCACACATTTTTTATCCTTGCATTAACAACATATCATCATGCAGTACTCGACAGACCAACTCGTCAAGGAAGTTGAGAACTCTATAGAAGAGTTCAAACGCTATAATCAAGATTACGACGAGGGGAACATCAAGCAGCAGGTTCTTAACTGTTCTTTTTCTTCTTCTGATATTTTCAGTGCTGAATTCCTTCAGTTTGCTGTGGTCTGGCAACACCGTTTCGATCTTACTGCGACAATTTTTCTCTACTAGTAGAATATATACGCGATGATAGTTAAATCCCCAGAAAGAAAAGATGACGGTTAAACAGCCATGCCTAGTACTCCCTCCGATTTACTCGCCGTGGTTTTAGTTCAAATTTGAACTAAAACCACGACGAGTAAATCGGAACGGAGGGAGTAGTATTAAGTGAACCAAGGCAATGTCAAGGAAATTATCTCCCTACCTATGCTTGTTCCCATGGCTGGAAAATCTCATTCTTTGTCTGCTGTGGGATTGAAAACCATGCAGGTTCAGGATGTTCTGGAGGCTGCCAAGGTGCTCGAGTGGCTCAAGGAGAACTGCACGATCGAGTACATCAAAAAATGAGCGCGACGCTAGATGCTCTGTCAGTTTTCAAGGATGGCAGGCGTGCAAACTCTCTCTGCTCCTACCTTGGTTTTGCAGACAGAAGGGTTTGCCTTGTTTATAGCACAAGAGAGAAGTCTCGTTTACATGTAGATGTCAAGTTTGCTCTATACGTACCGAAAGTGCCACTCTAGCCCCGAGCTCAAATATCATAAACAACATACTATATTATGTGATGTGAGGAGTGGATATCCAAATATTGTTTTCTCTTTACAGCGTTGAATTTCCATTTCTGCCAAGACATGGCCAAGTTCGTCCTGGAGAAACATGCATGCTTGCATCTACTCCCTCCGTTCGGAATTACTTGTCTCGAAAATGGATGCATCTAGAACTAAAATATATCTAGATACATCCATTTCTATTACAAGTAATTCCGAACGGAGGGAGTACATCATCAATGGCGATAGTCCCGCACAAATCATTTCGATCCGATTATTCATGTGCAATCCTGAACTGGTCTATGCACTTGGTGCCATGGCCATGCTCTCTCCGGGAGTTCATGAACTCTGTGACGGTGAAAGCCCGGTAACGCTGCTGCTTTCCCGCCGTCAAGAGCTCCGGGAGGGGCCCGAACAAGTCGGATTCCTGGCGCTTGGCAGGATTAAAGAAGAGTGCAATGGACACCCTGGCATCTTGACGAGACCTGATCACCACCCTGTGCTCCACGCTCGCGTACTCATCATTTGAGACCACCTGAATTTTGTTGCCATCCGCAAGTAAATCATCGTGGTGGTAGATTGGTAGCGGTTCAAATCCACAGAGCTGGAGGCACAACGCACCTTGAGCACGTCCCCGATGTTGACCAGAAGAGCGCCGGGCACCGGCGGCACGTCGGCCCACCGTCCGTCGTGGAGGCGCACCTGAAGCCCTCCCACCCCGTCCTGCGCCAGGACGGTGAAAAGGCTGGGGTCCGTGTGCTCCAGGCTGCCCACCGCCCGCGCCGGCTCCGGGCACGGCGGGTAGTAGTGGCACGCCATCAGCAAGCCTTCCACCTGCATCGCCCTCTCCAGCCGCCCCGCGTCGACGCCGAGCGCCTCCGACAGCAGCCCGGCCATCTTCTTCCCGAGCTCCGTCGTGAGCAGCTGGTACTTGAGCAGCGCGTCCCGGCAAGCCGGCGGCAGATGGACGAGGTCAGGCGCCGGAGGAGGGCCGAAGCGGACCTGGAGCGTGTCGCGCCATGGAAGGAGAGGGCCGGCAGAGGTTTTACCAGGCTGGATGGGGATGGTGGAGTAGGTGACGCTCCCGACGGACGCGGGCGTGTAGAACGCTGAACGGACGGCGAGGGGCAGCTCGTGGAAGGCCCGGGCGGCGGACACCGCGGAGTCGACGGCGGCGGAGTCGACGCCGTGGTTGGTGACATGGAAGAAGCCGCACGAGCGCGCGGCGGCGCGGATGAGCGGCAGGCTGGACGAGGGCGGGAGTGCGAGGTCAACGCTTGGGATGGTGAAGAGGATCTCGTTCTCGACTGGCGGTGGGGAGGGACTGCTGGTTCTGGGCTCGGGTGTGAGGAAGAGCGGCGGCACGGAGGTGATGCCGGACTCGACGAGGCCGCGGACGCCGGCGCGGGCCGCCTGAAACTCGGCCAGCGCGACCGCGGCGTCGTAGTCGTCGGCTGCTGCCATCTTTTGTTCGGAGAAATATACAATTGTGTTTGACGGGCGAACTGCGTTTGTTTGGCTTTGTTGCCAACCTTGGCCCGTTTTTCTCTCTCGCGCGGGATTTAGAAAAGAACCAAGGCTGCATTAGTTTTTTTAACACAGTACAAACGCATATACTCACCCTATGAACGCATACACGCACACCCTACCCCGGTGAGCACCTCCGAAAGACTGAACGGGCATATCATTTTAAAATTTACGAAGTGGCACCTCGTCGTCGACGGAAACGTCTCCTCCCATTGAATGAACATAGCCGAAAATTCTGAAATAAATCCGGGAATAAATGCGAGCACCAGGATTTGAACCCTGATGAGCTGCGGATACAACAATCCCTCTAACCATCCAACCACACGTTGGTTCGTAAGGCTGCATTAGTTACTCTCTCGGTTCCAATATAATTCAAGTTCTAGGTTTAACTAAGTCAAACTTGCTTAAGTTTGACAAACTCTAACATATAAATTTGCTACGATCTACAACACCAAATACACGTAGTATGGAAACAAATTTCGTAAATAACGGTTATGCTATATCTCAGGTGCCTCAAAATTGTCTTCTCATCAATCACTTTTTCTAGTTCATCCCGGACTCGCTAGAGAAGAGGCAGCCCCACTATCTATCTTAGGGGAAACCGTTGCCTCGCTATCTATCTTCGGGGATCGCTGGACTTCTTCAATGGTGCGGCGGGGCTTAGAGGGATGGCCGAGGCGGTGGTCAACAACGGCGATGAGAGGAGGTTGAGGGCGGTGAAGAGGGACAAGGCTGTGCGCGGTAGCGCCCGTCGGACGCAAGTGGTGGAGGCCGACGGTTAGGGCGGGGCAGGCTGGGGCATCGCGACGAGGAAGAAGGAAGGGATGGAGAAGATGCAAAATGCGCGATCTATTTTGGACGGTTGGATGAAGATCTGACGGACTATATAAAAAGTGACTGATGGAATCGTTTTTCTAGGGACCTGACAAATAGAGGCTCCCCATAAAGAACCTCAAGTGACTAATTTGGCATGTCAGATCCCCTCCCACGGGGTTCGTTGCGGAGGTGGTATTGGGTGCTCAATGTGAAAGCTTTGTCTGATGGGGGCAAGTGATGTTTGACCACCAGGAGCTATTTTTTCCTCGGAGACATTGAAGAGCCTCTCCTCGCTGCCCTGAGTCTCTCGAACTCTCGAGCTTTAGTTTGTGTTTGGTGGTGGTGCTTTGTTTGGCTAGAGTTTGCTCTTGTTTCTAGTTGGGTTTTTTCTTTTGCATGATCGTATCAATCATGTCGTTGTGTGGTTTTTAGCCTAGTATTCCATATAAGTCGGGTCAATTCTTCTTTCTTTTTTTATTTCCAATCAATGAAATCGGTAAAGCTCGTGCCTTCTTGTCAATCTTTTTTTTTTAATGAAAGAACTAAAGATGATTGGATCATACATGTATTAAGAGCATCTCCAGCCGTTCGGCCCCCCAACGCGCCGAAAAAGAACGTCCTGGGGGTGCGCCGGTGATAAAATCGACGCTGGGGGCGGTTCGGCACCCAGCCGTTGCCCCCAGGTCGCCCCCCAGGCGCCGAATTCAACCCAGCTATTGGCCCAAATATGTCCAGAAACGGCCCGGTAACTGCGTGAATCGGCCCATATTCGGCGCGGCTCGGCAGGTTTCGGCGTGAATTTTCGCAAACAAATAGGAACCAATTAGCTCGGCGTGTTTTCGGCTTGTTTCATCACATAAATCAAATAGTTCACTACAAATTATATCGTTTAACAAATAAAAACTCAAGTTTCATCTCCATTCCCGGCCCTGCCCTTGAGCCTCCATAGGTGCTCCACTAGACCGTGTTGCAGTTCTTGATGCACCTGCGGGTCTCGGATCTCCTGACGCATATTGAGGTAGTCAGTCCAATTTGCCGGTATCTGGTGATCAACTTGGGCAAGAGGACCCTGTAAGTAATATGGTTCAGTGTCAAACACTGGCTCTTCCTGCTCGCTCTCAATGATCATGTTGTGCAAGATGACACAGCAAGTCATGATCTCCCACATTTGATCTTTCGACCAGTCCGAAAGCAGGTACCGGACAACAAAGAATCGAGATTGGAGCACACCAAATGCCTGCCGACATCCTTCCCGCAAGCCTCCTGAATCTTCGTAAACAGACGTTCTTGCCTCACAGCACGGGGTTTGAGATGGTCTTCACAAATGTCGACCATCTCGGATAGATGCCATCAGCTAGACAAGACCCTTGTTGTCTTGCCGCCCATTGACCTCGAAGTTCACCGGAGGAGAATGACCTTCAACAAGCTTGGCAAAGACCGGGAGCACCGCAGACGTTGATGTCATTGTGAGTTCCTGGCATCCCAAAGAAAGAGTGCCAAATCCAGAGTTCCTGTGTGGCCACTGCCTCAAGCACCACACTGCAACCGCCTTTGGCGCCTTTGTACAACCACTGCCAAGCAAATGGACAGGTCTTCCATTTTCAATGCATGCAGTCGATGCTTCCAAGCATCCCAGGAAATCCTCTTGCTTCATTCTGTGCTAGTATCCGAGCAGTGTCTTCCGCATTGGGTGTTCGCAAGTACTGCGGTCCAAACACTGCCACCACTGCCCTATAGAACTTGTAGAAACACTCAATGGTGGTGGACTCGGCCATGCGCCCATAGTTGTCGAGTGAATCACCGAGAGCTCCGTATGCAAGCATCCTCATAGCTCTCGTGCACTTCTAGATCGAGGTGAATCCAAGTGTGCCGGTGCAATCCTTCTTGCACTTGAAGTAGCTGTCGAACTCCCGGATGGAATTCACAATCCGGAGAAAAAGCTTCCGGCTCATCCGATAACGGCGTCGAAATGTTTTCTCACCGTGCAATGGATCGTTGGTGAAGTAGTCCGAGTAGAGCATGCAGTAGCCTTCCAGACGATGCCGGTTCTTTGCTTTCACCCGCCCAAGCGCCGAGCCACCTCGGCGCGGCTTCTCACTGCTCGCGAGCAGGCCGACGAGCACCATGAGATGCTCCTACTCCTGGACGTCGACTTCGGCTTCCTCATCCAGCAACGCCACGAGCGCCTGAAAGGATCGATATGGTTGACTAGAGGGGGGTGAATAGGCAACTAAATTTTTTTAAGCTTTTATTTACCAATTTAAACTTTGCAACAAAATAGGTTGTCTAGATATGCAACTAGGTGAGTAACCTATATGATGCAAATACAACTAGCACATAAGCAAGCAATGGAAACAACACAAGTAGGCTTGCAAGAGTAAAGGCACGAAGTAACCAAGAGTGAAGCCGGTGGAGACGAGGATGTGTTACCGAAGTTCCTTCCTTTTAAGGGGAAGTACGTCTCCGTTAGAGCGGTGTGGAGGGACAATGCTCCCCAAGAAGCCACTAGGGCCACCGTATTCTCCTCACGCCCTCACACAATGCGAGATGCCATGATTCCACTATTGGTGCCCTTGAAGGCGGCGACCGAACCTTTACAAACAAGGTTGGGGCTATCTCCACAACAATTGGAGGCTCCCAACAACACCACGAAGCTTCACCACAATGGAGTATGGCTTCGAGGTGACCTCAACCGTCTAGGGTTCTCAAACACCCAAGAGTAACAAGATCCGCTAGGGATAAGAGAGTGAATCAAATTTCTCTTGGTGGAAGTATAGATCGGGGCCTTCTCAACCAATCCCAAGCAAATCAACTAGTTTGATTGGCTAGGGAGAGAGATCGGGCGAAAATGGAGCTTGGAGCAACAATGGAGCTTTGGGGGAAAGAGGTAGGTCAACTTTGGGGAAGAAGACACCTTTATATAGTGGGGGAATCAACCATTACCCCACTGTACATCCCCGCACAGAGCGGTACTACCGCTAGGGCAGGGCGGTACTACCATTGAGAGTGATACTACCGCTCCCACCCAGCGGTACTACCGCGCTGGAGAGGAAGACAGGGCCCTGGCCCCAGAGCGGTACTACCGCGGGAGTAAGAGCGGTACTACCGCTTGGAGCGGTACTACCGCCACTACTACCGCTCCTAGTACCAAAAACCCGACATTTAAAAACATCGGTCTCGAATCGAGGCGGTAGTAGCCCGGAACTACTGCAATACTACGGCGAAGCCATAAGCGGTACTACCGCTCTGGGAGCGGTACTACATTGGAGAGCTTCAGCGGTGCTATCATTGCCGATCAGCGGTACTACCGCTGGGACAGAACAGAGCAGATACGGAAGAAAAGGGCAGCTCCAGAGATGCGGAAGGAAGACGACGGGTGTGATAAGGATGTGTACGTGTTGATTCCACCCTAGTCTTACCAAAGCAGATCCCCTCTTGATAGTACGGTGACTCCTACGAAACTAGTCCACCAACAACGAAACGAAGGAGCTACACCGTCTTGAATAAAACATCGAGGGGAGGTAATCGTCTCGTGCCAATGGATGAATCTCTGAAAGAACTTAACGCACACGATTAGTCCGCAAAAGCATTGTCATCAATCACCAAAACAACTTGGGGATAAATATGCCCTTACAGTCTCTCCCTTTTTGGTGGATTGATGACAATACGGGATTTGCACAAACAAGAGAGATATAGGACAAGCGCAAAAACCCACCGTCCTAAAATGTAGATGGGCTCCCCCTAGATGTGTGCTATCTCGATAAGTGCTTTGGACTGCACAGCACACATACTAGGATCAACGCTCCCCCTACATTTTAGAGACCGACCAAACACCTAAGCATGGTATATGAGAGGAGCATAGATAAACTTAACAAGATTAGCATGCAACTCATAAGTTAGATGGTGACATAGATAATGATACTGGAAAGATAAGGTAGCATATGTCTCACACCATATGACGGGAACTTAGGTCTTACTGACACAAACCAACTTAGGTCTCACTGACACAAACCAACCAAAGCAAATAGCGAGGAAAACACAAACACAGAAGACGAAAGACACAACGCACAAATCCCTAAACTCTCTCCCCCTTTGGCATCGAGACACCAAAAAGGAGAGGGAGTGTTGCTACGGCTCCAGGTGATAGCAGTAGAAGGACACACATATCAGATCTCAGCGGGATCATCCGCGCCACCGTCGTCGGTCGGGAAGTGCTCGGCATCAGAATCGGTCCATGGGCAGTGCTGCTGAATCCACTCCTCCTCCCCAGTAAGCTGGTCCTCAGATCCACTGTTGACTGTAGCACCCAACTGACGCATGAGCTCCTTGTGGCGACCGCGAGCCTTCTTCTCAGCCACATGAGTCATGAACTGACCGTGAGCCTCCATGCGGAACAACTTCTTCATCTTAGACTTGAGCTTCTTTGCCCAAGAGGGCTCGGCCTCAGAAGGCATGTAGTCATCATCATCATCCTCAGCCCCAGTCTCCTCCTCGGTCTCCATGGCAAGAGTGCAGCGAAGGAACTCCAGTCTTAGGGGCCCGAGTGCCCCGATTATCCTTCTTCCTCGGGCGCTTGATGTCGTGAGACACCAACTCCCAGCCTCAAAGATCACCTTGGGATAGACACGAGCCTGAGCCTTCTCAATAAGCAAGATGATGAACGGATCAGAATCGGGCACTTGCGCTCGGAGATAGCAGATAACAGCTCAGACCACATAACATGGGAAATATCCAGGGACTCTCCGGTGTTCTGTTCCTTCTGACGCTAGCAAAAGAGAAGCATGTCCACGAGATAGGAGTGAACCTGATCCAGATTCCCGATACGAGGGAAAAGAGTCTCTCTGAAGACACAGTGAAGGATATCCAGATAGGCACGCAGCTCATAAGTTTCCTTCTTCATCTCAGGGTTGATCCTCAAAGTGCAGTAGGGCCATAGAGCTTTCTTGTGAGTGGCGTTGGTGTTGCGGTGTGGGCGAAAGCCGACAGGAGACTCAAGTCCTAGATCTTGCACCCCAATCAACTCCATGAAAGCTTTCCACTTGACTGAAAGCAGCTTGCCATTGGTCATCCAAGTCAGTGTCCTGTCCTCATCAGTCCCGAGATGAACCGTGGCATAGAATTGAGCCACAATATCAGCATCATAATCTTTGTTGAATAGCATGACCCCAAGAATGTTCAGTTGAGTGCACATCTCAAGAGCTTCACCAAAGTATTCGTGGTCCTTCTCCATATGGTGGGTGTCGATGGAGTGCACGCTGACAAAGAGGTTCTTCTTGGCTTTGAGAACATCAAAGAAGATGGCAACCGGAACTGTTCCAGAATGGACGGTTGACCAAAGTGGGATCTTGGTCACCTCATAGGGGTTCTTGTGACGCCTTGCCCGTAACTCCTCGGGTTGCATTTACATCACGGTTTTGCGAGTGCTTGACTTGACACCGCCTTCTTTTGGAGTTGGGGTGGAGGTGGAGCACTTGAGGAACCTCCGCAGACTCGATGGTGCTGTAACGCTTGGACGTGGCACGACCGGGGTTGACACGATGAGCCGGATGCTCAGGAAGCTCATCACCTGGAACCACACACAAGAACACGCAAACAACCAGAAAGAACGAGCATAAGCCACAAAGCACGAGCAAAAAGATCACTGAGAGGTAAGAGCATGGTGGAAACTGGTAGGGGGCGGTAGTACCGCGACCTGCTAGCGGTAGTACCACCCCAAGCCGTAGTACCGCTCCACAGAGAGCGGTAGTACCGCTCCAAGCGGTAGTACCGCTCTGGAGAGGGCGGTAGTACCGCTCGAGACGAGAAAACAGCAGTTTCCTACTACCGTGGTCAGATCCGGCACTACCGTCCTACCAAATTCAAAAATACTCCAACCAAACATCAATCCAAACTGCCTAGAAGCATTCTCCATCCTACTCAAGCCTAGATTTGGCCAAAAATCTAGAGATGCAACTGCTACTGCCCCTAAGATGCTAGATTGGAAATCTAGACAAAAAGAAAGAGGGAACGGGGGCGATACCGACATCCATGGCAAGAGGACAAGGTGGGGATCGTCTCCACCGAAGGAAATGGAGAGGGACGCCCCGGAGAGGGAGATCCGCCGGAGCCCTCCATGGCGCCCGGTTCTTTGGAGAGAGAGGAACAGAGCGAGGGGGCGTGCGAATGGGTATGGGGGAGAAGAAAACTCCCCCTGCTCCGATATAACCGCCTGCCCGTGCCTCACAGCGGTAGTACCGCGCTGGAGGGCAGTAGTACCGCTTGGAGCGGTAGTACCGCTCTCCAGCAGCGGTAGTACCGCCAGCAACCAAAAATGCCTCTAGACAAACAGCTCAAGCACAACAACAAAAAACGAGAAAGCAAGACCAAGAAAGAAAGACCAACAAGGCAACACTGTTGGAAATATGCCCTAGAGGCAATAATAAAAGTATTATTATATTTCATTGTTCATGATAATTGTCTTTTGTTCATGCTATAACTGTATTATCCAGAAATCGTAATACACGTGTGAATACATAGACAACAATATGTCCCTGGTGAGCCTCTAGTTGACTAGCTCGTTGTGATCAACAGATAGTCATGGTTTCTGACTATGGACATTGGATGTCGTTGATAACGGATCACATCATTAGGAGAATGATGTGATGGACAAGACAATCCTAAGCATAGCACAAAGATCGTGTAGTTCGTTTGCTAGAGCTTTTCCAATGTCAAGTATCTCTTCCTTCGACCATGAGATCGTGTAACTCCGGATACCGTAGGAGTGCTTTGGGTGTATCAAACGTCACAACATAACCGGGTGACTATAAAGGTGCACTACAGGTATCTCCAAAAGTGTCTCATTGGGTTGACACGGATCGAGATCGATTTGTCACTCCGTATGACGAGAGGTATCTCTGGGCCCACTCGGTAATGCATCATCATAATGAGCTCAAGGTGACCAAGTGGTTGGTCACGGATCATGCATTACTATGATGAGTAAAGTGACTTGCCGGTACGAGACTGAACACGGTATTGGGATACCGACGATCGAGTCTCGGGCAAGTAACGTACCGATTGACAAAGGAAATTGTATACGGGGTTTGATCGAATCCTCGACATCGTGGTTCAACCAATGAAATCATCGAGGAGCATGTGGGAGCCAACATGGGGATCCAGATCCCGCTGTTTGTTATTGCCCGAGAGTCGTCTCGGTCATGTCTACGTGTCTCCCGAACCCGTAGGCTCTACACACTTAAGGTTCGGTGACGCTAGGGTTGTATGAATATGAGTATGCAGCATGCTGAATGTTGTTCGGAGTCCCGGATGAGATCCCGGACGTCACGAGGAGTTTAGGAATGGTCCGGAGGTAAAGAATTATATATAGGAAGTGGTATTTCGGCCATCGGGAAAGTTTCGGGGTCACCCGGTAATGTACCGGGACCACTGGAAGGGTCCCGGGGGTCCACCGGGTGGGGCCACCCATCCCGGAGGGCCCCATGGGCTGAAATGGGAGGGGAGCCAGCCCATAGTGGGCTGGTGCGCCCCCCTAGGCCCACCCCCTGCACCTAGGGTTGAAACCCTAGGGTGGGGGGAGGGCGCACAACATGCCTTGGGGGGCACTCCTCCCCCCTTGGCCGCCGCCCCCTTGGGAGATTCAATCTCCCAGGCCGGGCGCCTGGGGCCTATATAAAGGAGGGCAAGGGGAGGCAGCCGCACCTTGTGCTTGGCGCCTCCTCCCCTGCTACACCTCGTCCTCCTCCGTAGTCGCTTGGCGAAGCCTGCTGGAGTTCTGCTGCATCCACCACCACGCCGTCGTGCTGCTGGATCATCATCAACCTCTCCTTCCCCCTTGCTGGATCAAGAAGGAGGAGACGTCTCCTGTCCCGTACGTGTGTTGAACGCGAAGGTGCTGTCCGTTCAGCACTTGGTCATCGGTGATCTGAATCACAGCGAGTACGACTCCATCATCACCATCCCCTTGAACGCTTCCGCGCTCGATCTACAAGTGGTATGTAGATGCAAACTCTCTCCTATGACTCGTTGCTTGGATGAACTCATAGATGGATCTTGGTGAAACCGTAGGAAATTTTTTAATTTTCTGCAACGTTCCCCAACAGTGGCATCATGAGCTAGGTCTATGTGTAGTTCTCTAATGCACGAGTAGAACACAATTTTGTTGTGGGCGTGGATCTTGTCGACTTGCTTGCCACTACTAGTCTTTTCTTGCTTCAGCGGTATTGTGGGATGAAGCGGCCCGGACCAACCTTACACGTACGCTTACGTGAGACCCGTTCCACCGATTGACATGCACTTGTTGCATAAGGTGGCTGGCGGGTGACTGTCTCTCCCACTTTAGTTGGAGCGGATTCGATGAAAAGGGCCCTTATGAAGGGTAAATAGAAGTTGACGAAATCACGTGGTGGTTATTCGTAGGTAAGAAAACATTCTTGCTAGAACCCAATTGCAGCCACGTAAAAGATGCAACAACAATTAGAGGACGTCTAACTTGTTTTTGCAGCGATTGTTCATGTGATGTGATATGGCCAGAAGTTGTGATGAATGATGAATTGTGATGTATGAGATCATGTTCTTGTAATAGGATTCACGACTTGCATGTCGATGAGTATGACAACCGGCAGGAGCCATAGGAGTTGTCTTTATTTTTTGTATGACATGCGTGTCATTGAAGAACGCCATGTAAACTACTTTACTTTATTGCTAAACGCGTTAGCCATAGAAATAGAAGTAGTCGTTGGCGTGACAACTTCATGAAGACACGATGATGGAGATCATGATGATGGAGATCATGGTGTCATGCCGGTGACAAGATGATCATGGAGCCCCGAAGATGGAGATCAATGGAGCTATATGATATTGGCCATATCATGTCACAACTATATAATTGCATGTGATGTTTATTATGTTTATGCATCTTGTTTACTTAGAACGACGGTAGTAAATAAGATGATCCCTTACAAAAAATTTCAAGAAGTGTTCTCCCCTAACTGTGCACCGTTGCTACAGTTCGTCGTTTCGAAGCACCACGTGATGATCGGGTGTGATAGATCCTTACATTCACATACAATGGGTGTAAGACAGTTTTACACATGCAAAAACACTTAGGGTTAACTTGACGAGCCTAGCATGTACAGACATGGCCTCGGAACACGGATACCGAAAGGTCGAACATGAGTCGTATGGAAGATACGATCAACATGAAGATGTTCACCGACGATGACTAGTCCGTCTCACGTGATGATCGGACACGGGCTAGTCGACTCGGATCGTGTAACACTTAGATGACTAGAGGGATGTCTAATCTGAGTGGGAGTTCATTGAATAATTTGATTAGATGAACTTAATTATCATGAACTTAGTCTAAAACCTTTGCAAATATGTCTTGTAGATCAAATGGCCAAAGCTCATGTCAACATGAACTTCAACGCGTTCCTAGAGAAAACCAAGCTAAAAGATGATGGCAGCAACTATACGGATCGGGTCCTAACCCGAGGATCATCCTCATAGCTGCCAGGAAATAATATGTCCTAGAAGGACCGCTAGGTGACGCTCCCGTCCCAGAGAACCAAGATGTTATGAACGCTTGGCAGTCTCGTGCTGATGATTGCTCCCTCGTTTAGTGCGGCATGCTTTACAGCTTAGAACCGGGCTCCAAAAGCGTTTTGAGCATCACGGAGCATATGAGATGTT